>AYLM01000169.1:0-57430 GCA_001625345.1 Cairneyella variabilis | reverse complement strand
GTGGGAAGTTGGTGGTTGAGGGGGTGGGTGACTTTTCTACGTGAGAGAGAAGCGTAATGAGAGGTGTTGAGGATGGGGTAGTAAGGAGAGTGGAGAGAGGGATCAGGGTGTATGTGAAGGCTTTGTGGAGAGGGTGATCTGGAGAAGTCAGTACATACTGTCCGTGTCGTTTGGTAGTGGGAGGCATACCTGTGATTCCTGGAGCAGGGGAACCAGGCAGACTTTGTTCGAAAAGATGGATAGATGAATTGGTTGGTGACTTGAGGATCTCGGATGCTTTGGTGGAGGGACAGCATGGGTGTCCAGTGACGAAATGGACGTCATGATTTAACGAGATATTGAGCTCTCGCTTCTGCTTCTCGAGGCTCTCAGCTCCTTCTATTACAACCCCCTCATCCTTCGGAGCATCCGTCTCAATCATGAACCTCATCATAGCAGAATATGTCTTGATGCTCTGGTCTTCGCTAACTTCAGTCATCGGAGTAGGTTCTGGCTCATCGACTGACGGTGTATAAACAGATTCGGCGATTGCGAAGAGGTCGAGACTCTCGAAGGTCACGGAGATGGCAGGCTGGTTGCTTGTCGTGGAAGGGAAGATGAAGTCGCCCGGAAGTACAGAAGATGCGTCTGCTCCACCAATTACACTTCCGTCATGTTCGATCGCAAGCTTGTGCCATAGTCGAGGTTTGGGTGACTTCTTGCTCTTATCTAGAATGATTGTTAGACACCGGTACATAAGTGGGGAAGAAATCGGGACGAAAGATAATTCGAAAAGGAATGAATGGACAGAGGCCTACCATCGGTGCCAGACATCTCGACATCGATATCGACCCATCCTTCGCCAGCACCTCTCGGAAGAACATCAGACGAAATCCAGCCCATGCACTCCGCTGCTCCTTTCTTTGCTGCTAGCACTCGCCCAACTATACAAGCCGTGCTCCAGAAGCTCTTCTCCGCGTATATAAACCCGCCATATAGATTCGCCTCCTCGCCAAGTCTCGCTACAGCCTCCTCATCATTCTCCAGCAGAGTTGAGATAAGAAAGTGACTCAATCCCTCGCCAGGTAGCATCAGTCCGCTGATATATGAATTCGAAAGCCAACCTGCTGGATGAATAATGGCGGATATATTCTTCTGCGATCCTAATCTTGACAATCTGCGACGAACACCTGGCCGCTTGTGCGAGAAATAGGACGTAGATCTTTGAGTTGACATGGAAAGAGGAGTCCCAATTGGTGTACTCTGAACGCTGTCAGCAATTTTGATGCCATTTGATGCGATCTTAGCGTTGAGATTATCTAGGTCTGGCCAACCCAGCTTCCTGGCAAAGTGCAGGAGCCCGGAAAGTTGCCGAGTCTGGTGCCTACCATGAAATTGGACAATGTGGAGAATGTCTTTTGGCATGGTTACTGTCTCTGTTGTACCTGTCAACGTGGCCAGCCATCCAGCTGGCTTCTTCTCAACCGTCTCTGGATCGATTTTTTCCACTTTGATACCCTCCAACCATGCTCTTGCCAGTAGAAGTGACCATTTTACACTGGTATTGGCGTGTTGCTCGAATCGGCGAATCTCAGTGGGCTTTGCTGCTTCCAGGCCGTGATCTATGTTCATGGAAATAGCATCGAGGCGTACCAGCAGCTCACACGAGAGTAATATCTGGAGCAGCAACCAGTACTTCTGAGTCCCTGGCTCGTTCAGTACCTCATTGTTAACCGCGATCTGGTCTTCTGGGTCATGGTTGGGGGACGATCCCCACAGTATCTGACCTAGTCGAATACGCCATTCAACTAAACTGAAATCCACCCAGACATGAGAAGCTGCCAGAACGTCCACCAGAGATTCCACTTGAACTTGTAAGCTGTACGGATCGTCCGAATCAGTGACTCTTGACGGAGGAAAGAGAAGAAGAGTAAAGAGCTCCGTATATAGCTGGACAGTGGATCGTCGATGCTTCAGTGGGTCCTCGTGATAGACTTCGCTGACCTCCATGAGCCGATCAATCAGAGCCGAATCTGTGATCGGCCTCAGCCCATCCTTTCCATTTAGGAACCTTTTCCGATGATCTGAGATTTCTTGTGGAGTCTCCGCCTCATGTGTTACTTCTAGAGCGTCTGCCACTCCTATCTCCAGAGCTGCTTGATACCCCATTGTGCCACGCTCTACTCCTTGCATGCTCAGCATGTTCGGCCGCTCTCGGCATCTTGGGAGAAAGTGTGCTCGCTGCTTTTCATGATGTTCCTTCGTAGCCTCTGGATTCCTGCTGACTTGTGCGGTGATATGCGGCCATGCTGTAACACATCCCCAAGCTTCATCCTGGATCTGGACATGATCGCACATATCCCGTATCTTCACATCTTGATCCCATGGGTATGCCACAGACGGATGGGGAGCTCCAGTGTGGTGACCTTCCGAACGAGCGAAGAACTGAGGAGCTCCAGAGAATATCTCATGTAGCTCTGGTCGAGCAATCGGAGCTATTATCCGTTCCAGCTTGACAGGGGATTTTAGGGGAGGCTCGGCTTGGGTGCCAGGAGCTGGCGGGGGAGGGAGTGGCTTGTTCATGGGCGAGGTCGGAGTGGACTTTGGAGAGGGCAGGGTCGTAGCTGTCTTTTGAAGCCTGTCAGCAGTCGTTCCACCAAGTCGCAAAACAAAGTGAAAGAGTGAATCATCCAGCACTTTGGAATTGATCGGCACGTTCATCGTACAACAGGAAATATGCTTGTCTCAACCTACAGCGGCTTGTGTGCTTCTCCGGCGATTTGCTCTGGCTTCGGAGGAGAGGCTGCTGCGTTTGAGAATGCTGCGGAAATAGTCACGTTTGCTCTGCTTCCGTTGCACCTTCTCCACCGAGCCTGAGCTGTCATTATGAACGGCAATGGGCAGAGGATCCGCAATAGCTGGGGAACCTGCCGCGGCAGCCTCCTCGCGACGGTCTATCTGCACGCTCGCCCTCTTCGGATTTCGCAGGAAGGAAAAAGACGGCATCTTGCAGAGCAGACGTCGGACGACTGGAAGGAAAAGAAACCGTGAGGGTCATCAGATCTGCTGCAATTGGACATTGAAGGCTGAAAAAGAAAGGGAAGAAGCAAGCAATAACGGCGGGCGAGGCTCTGAGCCTTTAAGGCGCCATAGTGGGAGAGAGAGTGGGAAAGTTGGCCTCGTAATAGCTAGCAGTAATAGCAAACAAGCATGCGGGAACAGCGCTTGCAGCAGTCATGAATAGTGATACAGCAGAGCCAGTCCAGCTGTCCTTGGATTTTGGCGCACTGGGCCGCTCTTGGGTCATGGTCCAATTGACGATGGAAAGAATGCAAGTGTGCTGGACCCTGTTTCCAGGATGCGAAGGCAGCGAAGCAGGATATTCCAAGCTTGGGGATGCGCAAAGATGGGGGCACCAGACACCTGATTTCCACATGGATTAGGGGGCCGCATGGGCCATGAGACGTGACGTTTGGACCTTGGCAGGCTGTCCTTGCTAGCTGGACATTGGTTATAAGAGCTGAAAACCTGCTTGTACTTTGCGCTGAACTACCTGCCGCAACTCAATTTCTTATTTCGAATGGAATATCATATACACTTCTTGGAATTGTTTTGAGAGAAGGGGAGAGTATCCAATTGCGAAGAGAATTTTGGGTGATTACTTAGAGCGTTCTCTAAGCAAGCTGCATCGGCCAAACCAAGTTATTGACGGGGAAATATTTGGATGCA
Organism: Cairneyella variabilis; assembly: GCA_001625345.1. Lineage (NCBI taxonomy): Eukaryota > Fungi > Ascomycota > Leotiomycetes > Helotiales > Cairneyella > Cairneyella variabilis. The sequence continues at coordinate 53,722 of AYLM01000169.1, read as the reverse complement.
TGGTACCTGGAACTTAGCTTCGATTCGAGGAACATGCAAGACCGTTTGGATTTGGAATATCGACTGGGTTTCAGGGGTAATTGGAGGTATGCTACGAGGACGTATCACCAGGTACTCTCGTTTCTCTCGGCTTGGTCTTTTGAAGATGCTCAGCTTTCCGTTTACTTCTTACTATCTAGATTCAGCTGTCAATTCTCACCAAAGTTCAACGCCATTTTTGCTCATTGCAAACTGCATGGGCAATCTTCCCTGCCTTCCTGACTTTGAATGATTTCCTTCGTGATCTCTCTATATTATCGACCTCCCTTACGGCCCGGAAGCCTTTCTCGAGTCTCCTCTTGATTTCAAGCTTATACTATCTCTCCTTAAACTCTGGTACTGTTCCTAGCTCAGGCACGATTCATGGATATGACGATACTTAATTCTGGGTTGGGATTATCTGGTGATATGAAGTGACTGACAGGTAGTTGTCCTGTTGACCTGAGATACTCCCTTTGACTTACAATTTCCTTCCTAAATATCTCTGGAACCTGGATATCTCTGCCGACTCACTGTTCGATCTACATTCCAGATGCAGGTACTCTGTGGGCTCTGTGGGGTTCTGTTTATGGGCTTTTAGCTGCTTCCTAAATATTTTTGGATCCCAGATACATTTCGCCGTTCTCTGCTCAGGTGTCAGGGGAAGGGGCAAGGAGCCGGCCACTTGGATCTTGGTGCATTGTGAAGATCTGTTTCTAGCTATTTGTTGAGTAACTTTGGGTCCTAGATATCTCAAGTCACTCTTCAACTTGTCACTGGATATGTATCAAGAGGTATAGTTCTGGAAAGAGCATTTCATTACTTATGCCTTATGAACCAACGCCATACTCCCGTATCCCTAGGGTATCTTCCATCCGTAAACGCCAGTATGAACAGTTCCATCTATGCTGCAGAGACCTCGTGTACAACAACGAAAATGTACTTGTCATCAGGAACGATTACAACCTCGTGCTTATCCGTTCGAAGTCTGACTAACTTAAGAGGATCCTATTCCATCAGATCAGCAACAATGAAACGATTTGAGTAATTGGGTTCCTTACGTCGCTGGATAGGGTCTGAAGCATCGCCGCAGAGGTACCTACCATTGCAACTACAGAGGACTGCACATCCGTGGATTGAGCCGTCGATGCAGAAGCGAAGGCCGATGAAGCCCCAGCGAGCACCTTTCCCGACTGCTGCAGCACAGCCATCGTGGACCGGTCGAATACCATCGCTCCCACTACTCCCGGCTTGCTGCTGAGCCTGTCCATCGTGATCTCCATGTTCGATGCTGGCTGAGCCTGTAAGATCGAGTCAGCAGAGTTGTAAAGTGAGATATTTCGTATGTACTTACTTGGAGTTGCGACTGATTGAATCCATTGGCCGACATTTTGGATAATGTCAGGGTTAGAGACAATTGATAGCGTGTCAAGGTTCTCAGAGGCGACAGATGCTTGGTCCTTTGTGATGACAGTTGATATATTGTCTTCGTAGTCGGTGCAATCCTCGATCTTGCCGACAGGACCACCTGATTGAGGCCAGGCGTCGACACTTTGTTGCTCGTCGATGGCCGATTGTGGAGCGACAACTGTTTGTGGTTCGACGACCGTTTGTGGTTCGGCGACAGGCTGTGGCTCGATGGCAGGTTGAGTGTCGATGAGGGCTTGAGTGAAGGCAGTAGGTGGTCTGTTGGAGTTGTGGGCAAATGGATCCTGGAGTTTGACAACAGACAGGATGTTGGGAGCGGATAGCGGCTGTAGCAGTAAATATTGTTAGCCGGGAGAACTTCGGAAGGTGAAGGAGTGGAAGGGGCGGATCATCTTTGATCTGATCATAGCTAAGGCGAAGGCTTGGCAATACTTACGCGAGCTTGAGATCTCTTCGCCATTGCAATGCGAACTGGAGCTGGTGTGATTGCGTTCATGATTGCAGGTGGTTTTGAGTTTGTCAAAGACTTTGTTGATGTGTAGGGAGAGATCGACTTTAGCTTTGTGAAAAAGTTAGCCTCACATAATTCGCAATGGGTTCCAGCACACGAAAAAAGCGAGAGAAAAAGAAGGATTTCCAGGTGAGCGACGCCCACAATCCCAAATTCTTTGTAAACTCACTGACTGTGATCAGAAACCAAAGCTGAAGGTCGGAAAGATCAAAGCAAAGCCTGATAACTTCACGGATACAAGTTTCAGGGCAAAGTGTACGTACCTTTCTTCAATCTGGACACTGTTTGAGATCTCTACGCCCAGGAGCAAGTGCTTGTTTTTCAGAGGATCTGTTGGAGATGAGTATATTTTTATTGAGAACAATCAAGGGGAGACGAATGGTAGGGGCATCGTGCATGATATCCATTATGGAGGGACTCTTCGTAGCGACGTACCTCTTGGGATTTATCCTTGCTTTGTTTGACTTCTGCTCCTTTTACTTCCAATCTCTTCTCCTCTCCGACATTGATAGAAGAGAGCCACTCTTTCTTTACTCCCAACGCTGAAATGTTCGGGCCGAGAGCACATCCTCGCGAGGACACAAGCCGGCCACCTTTCCTCTTCTCGCGATTGGCCGGGAACACCACCTCAGATATCCTTTCGTCGCTGGAATATTCCTCTTCCAGAACATATCTCCGCGAGGGTACAGGCTGACGAACAACAGCAATCACTGTTAACCTGCAATCTCTAACCACTTCCGCGCCTTCCTCGACGTCCCAGGTGACCCATTACCTGTCCTTGGCGGCCACATCCAAGTCAGATACCCAGCGGCGAGATGCTCTCGCTTTTCTCACATCACAGCTTGCCTCAGCTCCCGTCAATCGGCCACCTCCACTCCCAGCAAGCGTCATTCTTCCCAAACTGCTTCCCCTAATCCTCGATGGATCGACCTCCGTCCGCGCCAACCTCCTCAAGGTTCTGCGGCTCCTCCCCAATCAAGATGTTGGCGACCGAGCCGAGTCTATCCTCCTGTATGTCCGCGCTGGTATGACGCATCTTGCAGCCGAAATCCGGAACGACGCCTTGGCCATCCTGGAATGGCTACTCGAGGCAGCAAAAGACGATGCGGTAACATGTCCTGGGGGTTGGGTGAAGACGTTGAAGAGCTTCATGAGCATGATGGGCTGGGCTACGGTTGAAGGTTCGAGCAAGTGGACCTCTGCTCCCAAAGCGACGTTTGGAAAAGCTGGGAAGGGCTTCCCTCGACAACTCCTCGTCTTGTCGCAGTTCTTGAAGGCTGGGTTGGTGGAGGATGAGCAAGAGACTATTCAAGAGCAGGGTGTGTGGTTGGGAATGATGCCCCTGTACTTCCATACCGCATTGCAATTCCCAAAAGTCTCGAATGCTTATGCGCATTTGAACTTGTTCGGAGAGAAGAGGGATGAGGAAGGAGAGATGTACCTGGATAGAACAGATCGACAGCGGGTGTTTGAGAAGAGGTTCCTTACTGGGGTAGAAGTGGGTGTTGAGGGTGCGAAGAAGGAAGGTGGTGAGGCGGGACGAGCAGCTGCTATTTTGGCCAAGGTGCTGAAGGAAGGCATGAAGGACTACGGTGCTGGTGATGCTAGCGAGGCGGTAATTGAGAAGCCAGAATGGAACTGGGTCTGATGAGACCTGGGTTGGTGTTTATATGGAATTGCAGGAGTTCAAGGTCAGGGGATACCCAGGTCTCAGGTCTGAAAGGCATCCATGAAAAGTTTCTTCACAACTCAGAAATATAGTCCTGATAAACTTGCAAATTTTGTCGAGGTAGTCCCTTTAGCCCTACTTCCGTGTCTTATCGTCTTCCTTCCTCTTCCTTATTCATTCTGCAGTCTCCTTTATTCTCAAGAATGGTTCGCGTCTTGAGATACAAGTCTTTGATTACTTTTTCTGGCAGCCGACTCCCGGCAGAACTCCCTCTTCATTCCTTCTCAGTCTCTTCGGTCACGATACGGGTACTCCTGAACCGAAGCTCTCCTTCTCAGGACTACGTGCTCTTCCACCTTCGTCACTTCGAGCCCCCAGAAGGATGGCAGCCCTAGAGATACTTGGATTCGGTGATGCTTATGGCCAACAATGCTGCTAGAAATTCAGTCACAGTTCTCCTTGCAGAGTCCGGTGTCTTCCGTAATGGGCAGCCTAATAATTACTCGGCCTAGTGTAAATACATACTTCACCTCCTGAAGAAAAGTAAATCAAGTTTTGAGATTCATTTTAAAATTTTCTCGAAGCTCAAGATCATTTTCCTCAAGATCATTTTCCTCAAGTCCATATTTTGCGGGAGGCCCTCAAGGTGAAATCGCTCCTGCACCTCTACACCCCACCATAGTGCATGTCGCAAAATTCTTAGGGTCAAGTGTTGAGATACGTTCCAATCCAGCCTTGTTTGCTTCTGAACTGAAAATCATTTTCTTCAAGTGCATTTTTTGCATGTGGTGCGTCCAGTCATTCTTGCCCCTCCAAGGCCTCTTTCGCGCTGGTCTCGAAAGCATTAGCGATTCTACCCCTGAGGTTCCCATGGATCCGAACGGACAGATGTTGCCCCTATCTCCACCTCCAATCCTGCTCTCTCCCTACCTTGCATTTAAATGAGCTCGCAACCTTTTTCTTTCCATGTTGCGATATTGCAAGAATAATCAACATTTCATGCATGTTCTTCCCGAGGTCACTTATTGGAGTCGGAACGGAAAAATGTTTGCCCTTGACGGAGCGGAAAAGCTTTACCCCTATCGCCGACCTCCGATCACCTCCACCACCCCTGCATTTTAACGAGCTGGCAACCTTTTTTCCTCCATGTCGCGACATCTCAAGAACAACCACCAACACTTCATGCACATTCTTCTCCAGGTTCTATTTGATGCCTATCAGTCACGCCCGCCATTAGAGGCTGAGCGACAAGTAAATTGAGAGTTTCTGGACTCTCCTACATTGTCTGTTAGGTGAGTCTATGTTGCGTCTACCCCATGTTTTGTGGGCTCTTGTTCGCCGTCACTTTTGGAGGGGTATCAGTCAATGTGCCGCAATCTTCAACAACTCAGCGCTTTATCTGAAGTTCAGGCTGCTTGCGATAAGCCTAGATCGAGCGATCAGGCCTATGTCTGAATAACAATCTCACGTTTCCCGCATTGCGACCGGTCTCTTACTCGCCAAGTCTAGTGCGGAGTCTCAGGGGAAAGCACATCAATTAGGCGAACTCCTGGGTTGGAACGCTTCTGCCTCCTCAACATATTTTGTACTCATTCTCAAAGTTGAGAACGAAACTTCTTCTCCCTCTTTTGTGAGATGCATAACAATACGTCATTTCATTGATAGTGCTATCTTGAGCTTACCGCACCAGAGGCCGCCTTCTGAGCACTTCTTGCATTTAATATTCTTTTGTACATCACTTGCATTCCAAAATTACAAGAGGTGTTACTACTTCCTTCTTGAACAGCTTGTATTTTGTTTGTCTCACTAGTATTCTCAATGCGATTCCATCTTAGCTCCCCTTTGAAGTCCTGCACTGACACTATCAACAGGCTGAACCTTAGCAAAACACAAACCCATTGGTACAACCATGGATGGAGCCACCAGTCCTGGTCCTGCCCCCGAGGCAAATGACACAACCACTGCAGACGCTGGCGTTTCCACTCCCGCAGTCCCTGCTCCCAATACAATCCTTACCCCTGAGGCAAAGGATAAAAGTACTGCAGGCACTGGCGCTTCTGCTCCTGCCGTCCCTGCGCCCGATGCCGAGGCGAAGACCGAAATTAAGGAGGAAATCAAGGAAGAGGATCGTGATGTGGTCGACCTCACCCAACCCGAGGCTGAGAACATGTTTGACGAGGTCGATGGTAGTTCATTTGAGACGAGCGATGATGAGGAAGATGAGGAAGATGAGGAACCACGTGCCGACTTTGTGGGAATCCGGAAAGAGCCAAATGGCAAGGATTACTTCTTTTGCAAAGGTAAACTCGTCTCAAAACTTGTTGAAAAGAGCTAACTGGACTGAAGGCTTCAAGATCCAACAAGTTCCGAGGGCCGACATCACAAAGGCATCTATGCAGTTCCTTTTCGGTATGCTATTTCCGATGAGATAAGTGTTCATTTCATATTAACCAATGAAGACATGATGAAGAAGGATGAGATTATTCTCGACCCTGAGTACCAAAGAGATGTTGTCTGGGATGAAGGACGAGCTTCTCAACTAATCACTTCCATCTTGAGTAAGCCTGCGCCCTTGCCCGCAAATCTCGTTACCATTTGTCAACTGACTTTTGCCAGTGGGCTACTTCATTCCTCCGGTCATTTTCAACATCAAGAGGGAAGTTATCAAGCTTGAAGACCGAACGCAAAAGACGAATTTCGTCCGAGTGTGTGTCGATGGCAAGCAGCGCCTCACGTCGGTTTTGAGGTTCATGAAGGGTGAGATTGGTTTTATGACTGAGAACCAACCTGACAAAAACAACCCAAACAAGCAGACCCAGCCTAGGAAATGGTGAGTTCACCCGTGCATGCCTCAGAGGTTCTCACGGAGGATCTGACTCCGTTTCTAGGTATTACTGCCATCCCCGGATCGACGGAAAGTCAAAGACAACAGATACGTCCAGCCGCCGAATCATCCCTGAAGACCTTAGGAAGCACTTCGATAAGCAAGAGTTCTGCTGCTACACATATGACTCAATGGATCAGGAGACGGAAGAAAATATGTTCCAACTCGTTCAGAGAGGTATCCCGCTCACCCCAGCCGAAAAGATGCGTGCTATGTCCACGGAATGGGCCAACTTCGCAAAGAAGTACGAGGAAGACTACGTGCTTATCGTTAATTGTGCGTTTCCCTCGTGCCACTTCCTTAAACTGCCACAACAGCTGACAATGTCTCTAGTATCCAAGCAGATGCGTGCCTCAGGCTTCCGTCTAATTCTCACAGTCTTCACCATGTACATCGAATGCATGGCAGAGATCAAAGGCGAGAAGAAACGTATAACCAAGAACGATGCTCCCGCTTTGCAAGCCAGTCCCAACGTCCTGCACAAATTCCTCGAAAGCAAGACCTCCCCTCCCATGTGGCTGAAGCTCCGCTTCTGCAACATCTTCAACCGCTACGAAGCATTAGTCAAGATGTGCTCTAAACAAGTCTCCACTACCCGCTGGGAAGTCGAACCCGACTCAGTATTCGACCCGGCTCCTCAATACCTTAGAGACGCAGGACTCGGCCACGTCCGTACCTTCTCTCCACTCGAGCTTCTGGTCACTGGCCTCTTAGTCGGTCTCCACAAAGACAACCGCACGAATGAGGAGTTCTTAGAGGATATCAAGGAAATGCGCCGCTACCTGCGAGCCGAGCACAAGGATTTACGGGTTAATGCTAAGTGCTGGGGCACGGCGTGGAAATACATTACCGAGATCATGGATCGTCGTCGTGGAGTCACTGCTGAGAATGGCATGAAGCCTACGATTCCTGGTAGTTTTCTGAAGCCTGCGAAGACTAAGAGTGCTGATGCTGAAGGCTCGACGTCGGCATCGTCTCCTCCAGCTGAGACCTCGCAAGATGAGTCTGCGCTGTCATCTGCACCGAGCTCGGATGAGGACGATGATGAGGACGGGGTTGATTTCCCGGGCATGGTGCCAGATGAGCAGGGTGCGGATGAAGGGAAGGCGAAGAGTGCTTCTACGAAGCGTCCGGCTGCTCCGAAGCAAAAGCCTGGATTCAAGAAACTCAGAAAGTACACTTAGAGTTTACCGGGAGTATTATGGTGGCGTGGCGTGCAGTCTTGATATTTTTGAGGCTTGATCCTTTTTCGAGCGTTGCATATGTGTTCATAGATGGCGTTTGGAGAAGGTGCATATGAACTGGCCGGCGTTCATAAGGGTGGCTTCTCTGATTTGGGCGTACGAGTGATGATTACGGAAGCATAGCACGGCAGGGCATGGCAGAGGCTTTTCATTCCTCTAGTTGAGGCCTACGATGATTACGAAAGCATAGCATGGCTTGGCATTAGCTTCCACTCCTCTGGTGAGGGCATACGATGATCACGAAAGCATAGCATTGCATGGCATAGAAAAGGAAGCAATACAGAAGCGTTGATTAATCATGGACTCGTTGCTTCGTTCTAGTGACTTATAGAAATGCAAAATGTACGCACGCCAAAACCCACCAACAGTTGCCCCTGTATCTTCGAGCCCAAAATCTCCTCGACCCTCAAGTATCGTAAAATCATCTACCTATCCACTCCTCTCCCATACGCATCACAATTATCTACAACCACTCCCTCGCCTCCTCAAAACTCCACTCTTTCCACCCCTTCTTCTCCCCCGGTAACCTAACATCCTCCCACTCCCCCCTCGTCACATTCCTCCACTCCTCCACGGGAATCCAACCAATATACGCGCGATCCCCAAATCCACCTATCCAATATACTTCCGTTACCACTAGCCTCATCCACTCACTTTTATGTATCTTATTACCAGGTAACCAGTATTTCGCATCTTTGTGTTCTTGTACAAAACATGAGGGAATGTCAGAGGAGGCGACTGTGGATGGGGGAATGGACTCGAGGTATCCGAGGAGCGAGAAGCGGGGGAGGTTGGCTGCTGAGTAGGGGAGAGAGTTTGGTGAATTGGGTGAGGAGGAGGACAAGAGAGACTGGAAGAGAGAGATGCGTGAGGATGGTGGGTATGGTGGTGTCCATTGGATGGAGAGGGAGATGTTGGAGCCGGCGGCGGCGTTCTTGAATTCGGTGGCTATGGAGATAGCCAACAGTGTAGGATTTCCCGAGCCCTCGCAATCTGCGATGTAGTCTAGAAAGGGCGTGGTTAGTGAAGCGTTCGAGGCTGAAGTAAAGGTAGATGATGATCTGAATGATATTGGATTATGGTGAGGGTTCTGATCAGGCTGGATATTCAGCCTTGCTCTCTCCCGTATCTGCAAGGACCTGGCCACTTGACTTGTCCCAATTCATCACTTTTGCGACAGGCGATGCTCTCTATCAGGCCCCAAGGGCAGAGAAGTTGACCTACCCATCAACCCGATTGGCACGCCACCCAGTCCTGTCGGCCGCCGCTCCGTGGCAGAAACATCATTTGTGTGGGATCCAGAAGAAGGAAATACGGTCGATAAGGTTCCCAAGGGCGTAAGATGTAGTATTCGTCGTGCCATCACCGCAGATTCGTAGGACGTTGGGATCTTGAAGTCCGTTGTACGCTCCGAGGAGGGGTTCGAGAAGATGTACTGCGGAGGTGGAGGGGTCGCATTTGCAGCGCAAACTGGCAGTAGAGCCAGTAAAGAAAGATAAAAACGCATCTTGAGTACCAAGACCTATATATACAAAAGTTTGTACCAATCCAAAAGTATCTGAAGTCAAAAGGAACCCTAGAAGTGGTCGAACGATGGATGATCAAACACTCTCGGCCAAGCTCGGCACGATAATGAAGTCTTATCTTCACGTGCTAACATCACCTGACTCAATTCACTGGCCAAACCCTAAAAGTCCTAGTGCCGCCTAAGCGACAAGTCTTCCACAATCGACATTCTTCGGCGACGACTCACGAATTTCTCATCGACAATCGACCCTACAACAACTTGTGAGTGCTCTCCATCATTTGCTACGGTCCTTCATCAGCATTAGAATATCGCGACCTCAAGATATCGTCCGGTTGGAAGAAGGAATCAAGAAGGAACAGCTGCTAATATCCTCTTTTCGCCACTCCAGATCGAAAGAATCACAATCTCGATAAACCGCAATCATGGGAAAGGTTCACGGATCCCTCGCTCGTGCCGGAAAGGTCAAGTCTCAGACACCAAAGGTACGATATTTTTCGCGATATTTGGATGGGCTGTGAGGCGGGGTTCGATACATCTGGGTGGGAGGCTAGCTTTGGGTTTACGACATCATCATTACAAAGGCTTTACAATGATGGATTTGGGATATTTGGGGAGACTTTGGGGGGGTATGAATGAGTGCTGACAGATTTGAATTACAGGTTGAGCCTCAAGAGAAGAAGAAGACCCCCAAGGGCCGCGCGAAGAAGAGAATTACATACACCCGCCGATTCGTTAATGTTACGCTCACTGGTGGCAAGAGAAAGGTTTGTATTCTACTCTCATACCCTTCAAATCCTCCTCTCCCAAGAACACAATATTTAACAAACATTTTCCAGATGAACCCCAACCCAACCTCATAAGCGCCCAAAACACTTACGGACGATGGATTCGGCGGCGTTTCTGCTTGCTTGCTTTGCTGGGAAAGATGGATGACACCTCTGATCAGACTTGGGATGTGATGGTTTGCTGTTTCTCGGGAAGTGGAGGATTCATTCGGATATGATGGATGATATGCTTTCGCGGGGAATGGGGACTGTTCGTCGCAAGGACTGGGAGGAAGACATGGGTTGCATGCATCTCACAGGCGCATTTGTACATTTGAAGAAGAGTGCGAAGTTGCTTGATCAATGGAAAGCGCTGGTCTTCTCCCATATTCGTTTCGGATTGAGAATGTGATACCGGCTGAGGATGTTTTGGCAGGCCGGGCTGGCTACGTGGGGATTGCACCAAGCCTAGAAGAATGGGATAGTTGCCCCATCCTCTATCTATTGGTCTGATTCTTCTATGAATTTAGAATCTCGAGATGGCTGTGCTCAAGTGGCAGTGACCACTCTCAGTTTCACGGCTCCCTCATCTACCAACTTCACGCTGCAGCGCCTGCCCCATTAATTGCACCATACATTTCTCCCACTGCTTCTAACCAGTTCCTGAAGAGACAAGTGCTGACTTCCCTCCTCTCACCAACACCAACCCCCAATCTCTATAAGCCTTGGAAAGTACCCAAAACTTGGACCACCTAACCCATTAAGCACACTACAAGCTCTATGCTCCGCAGCATTCTGTGCGTCAGTTGAACTTTGTCGCAGGGCTTTTTGTCATAAGGGCAAAGCAAACCATGCTCTCCTTCTCCTACCCTTTCGTCCTGATAAGTCAGTAGGTGCTGTTCGCTGAAGCTGTGTGCTTATCATTTTCAATGATAAGAGATGATTGATGATGGTTTGCTCTTTGATCCTGGTTTCTTTTTTAATGAAAGACTAGAAAATGACAATACAAAAGTAAATGATAACAACACTCAAATAATTGCAACTGCTTTCATTAATTTGAAGGTGAAAGAGGGACCAGAACATGGCAGTGGCGATGGAGAAGAATAAGGTGGTAGATGAGCCCAAAACAACTCAAACCAGAGTGACATCGACTCCTCCTCCCGTCTCTTCTTCCAGTGCATTCAGTATTTCGCCGTCGCTTTACAGCTTGAATTCTGACTGGTGAGAGATTTATATTTCCTTGCTTTGCTAGAGAGGCTATTTGCTGCAAGTTGCAAATGCTGGTAGAAAGGGAAAATGGAATCTGGCATTCGGTAGGGTGATGCCTTGACTCGAGGCACTCGACTTTGATTCATACCGGAGAGTCGGTTCCTTGGACTAATCTACCTTCTGACGTACCTTTCTCAATCAATTATTCACAGTCACAATTGCCTTGAGAAATAGCTCAGTCGTGGGCATATGTTGGAATTAGGGGCAAGCATATCTCTACCGACTAAACGGGAACCAAGGGAAAGCAACGCATACCTAAGGAGAGAAAAAGCTCTGAAAAGGAAGACCACTTCGCGGAGCAGCTTTGAGGGACGGGACGAGACGAGAAGTAAATCCAGGAGACGACAAATCCAGAGACAAAGTGAGAGACCAAGCGAGGGACTAATACGGAAGGGAATCTAGGAGTAACCAGAAGCACCCTAAACCAAGCGGCAAATCCAAAGCGGACCAAACCAAGTAAACCCCACCTTCAAACCTTCCCTCACTCATACCCAAATCCACTCACCTCAGCACCCAGTTCAAGGCGACAGACTTCTTCTTGTCATCCCTCTCCCATCCCATTCCACCCCCAGCGTCCCCAACACATTCCTCGCACTCCTCTCCCCCGTCTCAAACGCCCCATGCACACACCCGTTCCCGCTTTCCGCACAATGCTCCCCGGCCAATTGTAACCTACTGCCCCTACACTCTTCACTCTCAAGCGCATCCCAAAGCCTCGAACCATCATCTCCAACCTTCTCTACCGAATAACTCCCGTACCCGGCTAAAGGATCTTGCGTCCAATGCGTAGTTTCGAGGCGCGACCACGAGGGTAAGTCGAGAAAGGGCTCTGTGCGCAGGAGCAGGAAGAGGGGTTCGAAGAATGCGTAGATGAGTGTTTGGTTCTGGGTTGCGGATGGTGTGCTTGTAGATAGGGCTTCGATGCGTTGTGTTAGCGGTTCCGAGATCTGGATACAGAGTTCTTTTTTGCCGGACATGATCCAGAGGTTGCTGGTAACTGTGGCGTAGGAGAGGATGGAGGATGTGTCGATTGGTGTGTTTGGTGGGAGAGGAGAGGGATAGTATATGAATTGATCGTGGTCTTTGGGCCAGAAGACTTCGGAGAACTCGATGAATACTTTGCCTAAAGCACCGTAGCTGAAGGACGAGATGCCGGATTGGAGGGTGGAGGGTAAAGGTGGTTGGAAAGAAATCATGTTTCTACGGAGGCAGCCGAGGGGGACGGTCACGATCACTGCATCGCCGTGGTAAGTCTTGTCTTGCGTTTCCACTGCAATTGAGTTGTCCGTTTGGCCCCAGGTGATAGATTTGACGATCTGCCCAAGCTTGATGATCTCCCGGTCCTCGAGCAGCGGCTTCGCGGTCCAGTGCACAATCTTGTCGTAGCCGCCTTGCATGTAGAGGTTCCTCTCAGTCACGAAGTAACTCAGATGCTTGGCAGACGCTTCTTCAATGCTGGTCCCGATCCACAGCTCAACTTCACGTGTTGCCTGAGGTGCCCATTTACGCTCAGAGGCGGTGATCAGGGGATGTTTCTCGACGAACTCGTCGACGAAATCTTTGACGGCCTTGTCGGGAGCGGAGGGGTTCTCGGTGTAATACCACTCGGCGTAGTCGGCGAACTCGTCGGCGACCTTTTTTGCTTTGAATTGGGAGCCGGCGCGGCCGTCACGGGTGTAGTAGAGGGGTGTGCCGTCGTCGTAGTCTGGTTCCACATGAGCTTTTATATCTTTCTTTTCTCCCTTTTTGAAAGATGAGAAGGAAGTTTTGCTTACAGTACTCGATACCAAGCTTAGGAATCAGCTGCACAAGCTTGTTCTGTGAGGTCTCGTGCATCCATGCTGCGCCTAGGGGCTGTGTGAGCGGGTTTTGGAAAGAAAGTGAGGGTTCACGTCACAAGAACAACCCGCATTGTGTGGTCGAGCACATACGCACCGCCCAGCACACGTATCACAATGAACATCATATCACATTATCAGAACACAAAACGCTCATGGGATGAAGATGAGGGTGCGATGGAATGTAATATGTATGCTTCTTGGACAGAGGGTTGGGATGGTAGGCAGCACTCAACCACCCACAATTGAAAGTATTGCCTATGCTTAGTAGGTGTATTACCAATGTCTCGCGCGGCCTTTCCGTGCTTCCTGCTCGTGAAGATGCGGCCTCCGATGCGGTCTTCTCGTCCTTCGAGGAGAGTGACGCCGACGCCGTGGCGTTGCAAAACTGAAGCTGCACGCAGGCCAGAGATGCCGGCGCCCACGACGACCACATGATGCGTCTTGGTCGTCTCCGGCGAGATAACTGCAGATGTGTTCTCAATCGAAGCTGGATGAACGATAGTGCTGGTGCTGGAAGGAAGTGTATGAGGAGGCTCGATGCTCTCTTTGAGGCTGAGGTTGGCTGTCGACCCTGGCTGGCGAATGGACGACGAATGTCCATTCGCCATGGGGACTTGATGGCCTCGGTTTATTTCGTTTAGATTTGAAGCGCCATGAGCTGATATGAATAGCGTCGACATAGTGTCTCAACATCTGCGTATGTATCAAATATTCTTGCTTGGAATGAGGGGTATGAAAGTTAACGCGAGAGGTGCGAGATGGGACTCGACGGCAGATCTTGAGAAAGTTGAGTGAATTGAATTGAGGTTACTGATAGCAGGTGAGTTCTCTGAGCTGCTCAGGCAGTATGTGAATACCGAGACTTGGTAGTAGTGTTGCGTAGCAGACGGGGTGGAGAGAGGAAGAGGAGGAGAGAGGAAATGTGCGGTTCATGAAGTAACACTCCGTCGTTCCGCCTTCATCACTTGATCCACTTGGTTCCTGACACGCCAGCACATGTCTCCTTCCACGTCCAATAATTATGCCACTCCTGTCCATCCACTGCAGGGTCGTCCCAGCAGCGCACCGTCTCCCACTGTGGGGAAGGTGATTGCACGAACGCGGTGCCTCTTATCGCTGCTGTGTGCTGTATTCGCTGTGTATCGCCGTGTCTCGCTCTACTGGCTTGGCTTTTCAGTGGTCCTATGCGGTCCATAGCTTATCGGCATGAGGCGTCCAATTTAGGGAGGTGCAAGCGTAGCACGCTGCAGAGGAAGGTTCAAGGAGTGGGAGAGGAACGAAGCCGCATGCGGGACTGGATGTTGAGGTCGACGCCGCTTAGTCATCCATGCCGAGCGGTCAGTGCGGCAGTCTTGGGATTGAAATATGTCTTGGAGCAGTCTCATTCGACCTTAAATAATGAAGATACAAATACTTGTGCAAGTTGCATAAAATGAACGGAAGCATAACAGGGCCTTGGTACACCCGACGCTACCTCAGTAGGTTTTCAGGCCTAAAACCACTAAAATAAGCTTCGCTCCTTAAGGTTTTTTAGTAATGGCCAACGCCCGCCGCTATGGAGTGACCAATGGATCTTTTCTGGTTTTGCTGGAGAAGATGAGAAAAACATTGGCGGATTTTTTGGTGTTTTATTGAAGAAAGCTTTCCTTTCATGTTGTCAAAGCATACATTTCAAGCTTCTTGCTGTATTGTCCGCGAAGTCCATGTCTCTTTCTTCCCGAGACATCGGCAACCCCCTCGATTGGCGGTATGCCGAGGCCAGTCGGCATACATCCAGCGTTCAGCCTCCTGAGTCTCAAGGCTTGGGGACCCCCACGCGTTCCACACGGAAATCGGCTTGAATTTACCAATTTAGGTAATCTGAATTGGGCGAGTGTCACGAGTGACCGGTTTGAAAGTGCTTGTACTTGCTGCCCCTTTTTAACCGAGCTTAAGGTTTCGAGTCTTGAGTCTCCCAAGTACGGTGGTTCGTTCAAAAGAATCTGCATGAACAAAATGTT
Source organism: Cairneyella variabilis (assembly GCA_001625345.1). NCBI lineage: Eukaryota > Fungi > Ascomycota > Leotiomycetes > Helotiales > Cairneyella > Cairneyella variabilis. The sequence continues at coordinate 38,566 of AYLM01000169.1, read as the reverse complement.
CTCATCAAGACTGTGCAATACAGAATGATGATGATTTAGTATTTCAAATCTCCGAAGTATACTCAGCACTTCAACTCCGCCCAAGAGTGTCACCTGACTTGGCCTCCGCAACTTTCAAACATACCGTGGTTAATGTGAACCACCAGTCGAGAAATACAATGAGTAATGCATTGAAACCTTTCAAATATTAGGCCGCTCTCTATTTCTTGTAAATGTGAAGGACTCTTCAGCCTACCCACTGCAACGGAAATGGAAACGACAAGGTTGCGCCTCGAGCCTCTACACCTCGAGCAGCATCTCGAAGGTAATTTCCGCTACAATCAGACCCGAGGGTCATGAGAGGGGGTATGAAGCTCACTTCCTTCTCCTTCCCCTTCCGCTTCCCCTTCCCCTTCCTCCCTTCCCTTCCTCACATCTTGTCGCTAATACAAAGATGAGCAGGGTCGACCCACTACTTGAGACTGTTGTGGAAGCCCAACAGGATATCTTGAAATACCTGCCTTCTGAGTGGATGCCATGGATCGAGGCGTATGCGATTATGCTGAAAAAGACCGGAGAAATGGTTGGTGTCATAGGGTTGAGAGGCTTGAGTGAAGACGTAGAGAGTATGGAGTTCGGGTATGCGATTCTGTATGAGTATTGGGGGAATAGGTATGTGACGGAGGCCGTGAGATGTTTTGTGGGAGCGTATTGGGCGGCTGGTGGTAGGTTCTTGCCTGTCGGTTAGCAGGCTTTAGGAGCGGAAACTCAACGCACTGAGAACAGATGCTAACATTTAAATATAGGAGAACAGAGAAGTGATATACTCACGGCGAGAACATTTTTGGACAACGTACCAAGTGGGAAGGTATTGGAGAAAGTGGGATTTAAGAGAGTGAAAGTGGTAGTAGATGAGCTTGAGGTGATGGATATGGAGACTGGAGAGAAGGTGAAGAAGGATATGGTTTATTGGAAGCTGGAAAGTGCTATATAATGATGAAAACGATGCACTCGTATGAGGATATACTAAGTACAGTACGTGTGCAGGCTAGTAGGCCCGGGCCTCAGTAAATCTATGGTTTTGACGGCGTTTGACGCCAAATAGCGGAATATAATTGGCTGCATTTGCGAAATACGAAATACGTATCCAAACAAATTAGGCAGCTGATGCCAGTGCTATCTAATCTATCAGCCGCCATTAGCTTCTTCTTCAAAGTCACTTTCTTTACTACTTCCTGTCACATTCTTCTTCTTCTATACCTTTCCCCACTCATTTCCAAGATACCCGAAATGCCAACGACAACAGTATGGGAGTCCAAAAGAATCCAACTCGAGCCTTTCGACCTAGATCTTCATCTAGACGGATATTTCAAATTGTATTCTGATCCGACTGTTATGAAATGGGGGTGAGAGACTCGTACTTCTCCTTTTGGCTTTCGTTTACAGCAGGACAGATTTAGAACGCCGATGAAAAGTATTGAGGAAGCGAGGGATCTGATGACGCGCCTTCGTCCTTCGGAGGAAAATCCTTGGAAAGAGGGGTATGCTGTTGTTTTGAAGCCGAAAAATGAAAGTGGGGTGAACAGAAAGGAAGATGAGAGGGCAGAGTTGATTGGCGTGGTTGGCATCTACCAGGAATCAGAAGACGGCGCTGCGGGAGAACTTGGTTATGGAATCCGGCATGAGTTCTGGGGGAAAGGGTATGCGACGGAAGCTCTAAGATGTTTTGTTGAGAATTATTGGACGTCCGGTGAAGAGTATAAGAAAAATGTGCTTACGGCTGGGACGTTTGCGGATAATGTGCCCAGTGGGATGGTGTTGGAGAAAGTGGGGTTTAAGAAGGTAAAATTAGTGAAGGATGAGGTAGAGGTAACGGACTTCGACACGGGGGAGAAGGTGAAGAAAGATATGATGCACTGGGAGTTGGAAAAGCCGAGAAGCGGGTGATGTGAAATTATTGTGCAATTTGCCTTTGCTCTGTCACGATCTCTGCACGTGAGACTCGAGCGTAAACAGATCAAACGATAAACGGAGCTACCTTTTGGACCAGTTCCTCCATATTGGTTTGGCACTCACGCAACGGATCTCCGCCATAGCTCATCGTTTCCTCTGAAAACTCTGCATCCTGCTCCCAAAATTCAATCAAGCAACACAAAAATCCAGTAGTCCTAACGCCTTCTTGCCCTGCTTGCCCGTCGTCAAGCATGTCCTCTAGTCTTGTGGTCTCAGATTTAGCATGCTCAATTTTGCGCTCAAGAGTTGTATCATCCTCCAAGGATCGAAGCTCCCGCTGCTCTCTGTTCTCCTGTGTTCTCATCTCCAACAGCACTTTCGCGTGCTTAAGCCCCATGATATCACGTGTACGCTCTCTCACCTCCATCGTATGGCGAAGAGGTCCCCAAATTGAAAGGACCCAACGGAGGATCAGGATTGAGTTGATGACAAAGAGGATTATTCGAGTCACGAGTCCACTCCAGGAATGGTTGGTGATGTTTTGGTAGCCCAGAAGCTTGAAGACGCCTTTGATGGCTCTGATCCAGAGGATGGAGGGGGCCAAAGTGCAGAGGATGAAGTAGAAGCCGGTTTTTGGCTGTTTGATATCAGTACTGCATCTGCAATACCAAGTCGAGATATGGAAACTAAGAAGACAACATACCGAAGATGATGGCAAACATGCAGAGTTTCAAGCGTCCGGCCTTGTCCTTGGGACAGCGCAGCTGTTGAACGTATTCTTCGAGAGATTGAGATGGTATCGTTGCGTCTTTGATGTGTAAAGGCTCAAAGTTGTGATGTTCTTCCTTCCGTAAGAGAGATCTGGGGGGTAGAGATTTCGAAGTGTAACAAAGGGTTGCGGGCAAAAGAGAAGTAAGTCCTTGGGCGGTGAAACCACCAACTTTGCTACATGATCGAAAGAAGTTGGAGAACTCGCAAGAAGACATTTCGATCAAAGGAGAACTATCTCCAAAGACTCAAAGTAGAATCATTTGCAAAAGTTAATACAGGCCAGGATTTTATGAATTTATCCGCAATTAATAGCTTCCTCAAAACGACAAGCACATAAGAATATGTTCAAGGAGACCGGTATTTCGTCAATGTTCTCGAATCGTCCACGCAACACTCGTCTGCGAATTGCTCATATGTACTAAGGTACTCCGAATTGATACTTTCATTGGATACCTTATTAATTGGAACATAAGATAAATCCAAATATAAAATTATATCCTTATATAAGATATGGTCCTAAGCCCTCAGCAACTACCGATGGTCATATAAGGCTATGTAAATCGGGTGCGAGAGCTAAGGTATATCTACGATCAAGATATGGTCCGAAGCGCTCTCCAGACCTCCAATGGTCGGATAGGATATTATTTTACGTTCCAATTAATCCGGCATACAATCGTAAAGAAGTGTGAGGGTGAAAATGAAAATCGCTTCCAACCCCTGAGAATGTTGGCGGGGAGACTGCCGATTCGCTAGGCCTGCAGTCGCGCTCTGACCCCGGCCTGCCTCGACGCCATCATTTTCTCAACGACACCGCCACTTCCTGACGACAAGTTTTGCCTGGACCTTTCTTGAAGAGAATATTCCCACAGCAGATTCAAGATCATGGAGTTGCTACAGAAGGGGTCCCGGCATTGTTCAATATCACGCGAACCGACATCGGAGAGTTCCTCGATGCGAAGGATCATGTTGTTACCTAGAGGACAAGGAAGGGAAGAAATAGCAAGGCTTTTGGACCACACGAGCTTCAATAAGAGACACGACACTCTGCTCTGTCTGGCATCTGTCAACCTTCCCCGGGATCATTCTCAAGCGCCATGAGCTATGGAAAATGACAACGTTCAAAATAGAAAGACCTAGATTCCATCCTCCTCTCAACCCCTCAGGCAACGGCTGTACCTTGATTCAAGTTTCCGAGGAACATGATGATCACGGCAGCATATCTGTGACACGTTAGAATTGGAGAACAGTGCAGAAGAGCCTCGAGATACCCAGCGGTTCCAAAGAACACCTCCTGAACCTTGGCTGTAGTCAAGGTCGAGATCATTACGGAAGACAGGATCAGGAATATCGAGGCGGTGACGGCCATCATGGGCTTGCTCATTGGGGTCAAGAACAGAAGGAATACTGGGATCAGGAGAATGCCAACGGCCACGGAGACAATGAGGACATTGGCGAGAATCCTGCGCCGGCCGTCATTATAATGGTCAACAAACTCGTCGTTGGTCTTCTTCCTCTCGTCATCGGTCTTGAGGAATCTCTAAAGACGCATATCAGCTGACGGTTTAAAATAAACGGGAGCTATATCGTGATCGAGTCATCACGATGGCACCTACGAACCTTGAGCCTTGACTGCGGTTTCCAATCGAGATACTTTTCAATGAGGTCCTCAAAAAAATGCTCGCCTTCTGAGTGTCCACTCAGGGAGACCATGTCTTCTGGGTAGTACATGAAGTCTCGTTTGTCAACACCAAGTGGGTTGTTATTATAGACCCAGGTGTGATTGGATATGAAATTTCGTTTTGGAGGGGTGCCTAGTGCACGGAAGCCAGCTATCTTTAAAGCAACGTCTCCTGGCGCAGCCATCAGCAACATACAGACGTGCGGTCTAGTTGTCGATTCCATATTTACCGTATTGTGAATACTTCACGAGTATCTTCTCAATCAGATCTCTCTGCTTGGCGTCATTTCCTTCGAACTCTTCATATCCTCTCAGTCTGTGTTGCATTACTGGATCTGCAGCATCCGCTTCGTCAAGTTTATCAAGTTCCTTTTCGAGATTGGTCAAGTCGTTCTCAAGATAGAGGAGTAGTCGAGCAGAAGTTCTGCCGAAGCGTCGAGCATTGAGGAACGTGTTGTCACTATTCAAGTGGGCGGCGAGCTGAGGGTATCCCTCAGGAAAATCGTCCACTGGTAGTAGGCTTGTCAGTGCCGATTCCAAGAACGATAGTATTGTGTGGTGCAGGCGGCGTACCTCTGTCATATTTGAATTTGTTATAACCACGAGTCTCATTCAATTCCTTAATCTCCTCTGCAGTCAAGGTCTTTGACCTCGCCAACGAAAGTGCGTTGAGTGACAAGGTTCGAACCAATGATAGAAAGTTCGGCTTGACTGCGGGGGTCAGCAAATGGTTAGCTCCCATGGCAGTTCCAAGTCAGTCTTTCTTTCTACAACTTTCGACGTACCTGACGCTTCTCTTCGTTCGTCAGTAGAGGTAGGAGTCAAGCTTTGGGGCGACTCTGGCGGGCTCTCTTCGTTTGCGTCTCTGGCTGGAACTTCAATTCCATCCGTGCGGGCAGTTTCGCGTCTGTTCCTTAGTACAGACATTTTCTGCCCTTCGTTAGCATCAGTAATATCAAGTTCATCTGTCGTAGGCGCTTGGCAAGCCGGTAGTCGTCCAAGCGGCACTACGACAACAGTGTCGAGTGCCGCTGTGGTGGTCATAGTGGTTGACATTGTTTCGATTCTTTCGCCGCGGGGCATCCACTCGAAGAGGAATCCAAAATGGAGTCCATTATAACAATCTTTGCTCTTTCATGCGCACATGAGGCTCTGTCAATGTCGATAGGAATTGGGCAGTGTCTAGTCGGCCTGAAGCTGGAGGAAAGGAGGTAGGCTGTCATCGTCTAACACTGGCGAGAATGTAGCCAGCAGCAACCGATATCGACACACCACCAACACAGACTTGCATCTTATTCACCGCTTTTACATTTTTCGGCCTGAGTCACTATAGGAGGAAAACAAGGCAAGACGTCGCCTGGTGGTCTAGCAAACGAAGGCCGGCGAAACGGCCAGCCACGAGTGATCTCGGCTGACCAACGGCGTGATCTGGCATCCTGTATGGCAACGGTGACCCTGCGGCTTTTGGCCTGAAGCATCAGCCAGCGCCGCTGCCGCCTAATGATCGGGACGGGAGTGTTGAAGGAGGCACGAGCCGCAGATCAGCACACCACCAGGGAGGGGAACCCTAGAGAACGAGGACGAATCACAGGCGCGACACTTACTCACATTTGCATTTAACGACTCTATATCGTAAGGCTGTGATTTCTATACTATTTTCTGTCGATTTGGCGATGGAAGGGGTGGACAGGCTTCGGAGTTCGATGAAGACTCGAGATAGCGCACTCTCGGCAAGGTACAACGCAGCAGAGAAAATGAGGGAAATTCCGGCGAGCACTCACTACTTATCACTGAGCCAGATGTACTTTGTACCTCGTTAGGCTAGCAAGTTGTTCACGTGTACTTGTGGGCTCTGAGGGTGGATCTCGTGCATGAGGACAGTACGGTAATGGAGTTATCACGTTCAAGTTGGTACATGACATTTTCCCATAGTGTCTATTTTTTGGTCGTTCTGTGTAAATATACTAAAATTATATAATTCCCTCGCCAAAATAAACACAAAAACCCTCCCAAATGTTCGTTCCTCTTAGCCTGGGAGATACAAGAGGCAACGAGTTGCAACACTTAGGTATGCGTGAAAGTCCGTCCCACATTGGTTTTCGATGCCCACAAGTCACCTCTCCCTATGCTCTTCATCTCCAGATTTCATCTGGGTCTTAACTTGTCTATATCATTTCTTCGGAGGAGACGGTGGCTGGCCAGTTGTTAGGATCTCTTTCGCGGAGTATATAGGTACACTAGCAGGCGGTTATTTTACTCACAGGCTTTGGATTTGGATTCGGCTGAACACCTCCATCACTCAGCTGCTCCTGCGGATCGTCCCATACCCACACCCAGTCCCAGACCCACTGATTATACTCATTGAAGTAGAGAGGTCGGTATTCCAAATGCCTATTGGTCGCATTTTGATCTGGCATGGTGGAATTAGGTTCGTGGCTGGCTCTCGAGCGTCCACAGATGCTTGGGTAATCTGCTGTTATAGAGCTGATTCTTCAAAACGGGTCTGGTAGATCGCCGTCGCCTCTGCTTGGGCTTCTGGAATGTTAGGTCGTTGCTGCAGGAGAGATTTGTGGCTCACGAGTCCTCAAGCGAGTGTAGTATGGGAAAACTGAACTAGTTCCCTTTGGCTGAGGAATTCTGTGGGGGAGGCTATCGAGCTCTGCACTGAAGGGCCAGGACGCGGAGAAGGGAATTCGAGGGGCGGGTGTGGCCGTGGAAGGAACTGGGTATGATTTTGATGGCTTCTGGGAATTTTCGTATGGTCTCGTATACGGATCGTGGATGCCTCTGCGGGGTCGCTCGGGTTCACAATCTAGACTATGCTAAATACCTCAAGGAACATCAGTAGGATTCGTGGTGCGGAAGGAGTTTGAATACTGATGCCTCTGACGCCAGATCGGTTCCTCTCGAAGCTTCGACTTTGGACTGTGGAAGCAAACAAACTCTCGCATTATCCACAGAATCCGCGCTAAAGAACAGAAGGGGGCTTGAAACTGGTGATGGGCATCGAACCTCCTTTACCTGGGCGTAGGCATTCTGTCCGCAGTCGCAGTCGATATGTCCTCGCTTCTCGTGTCTTTTAAAGGTCCCTATAGCACAATCCCCGAGTCAACAGCCACTGGCAGAAGCCAATGAGACGCGTTGGCCCACACAACGGTACTTGAACCTTAGGGAGCCTGTCAAAGAGCCTCTCCAGTAGCTCACCATCTTATCAAATCATCTTGCTGGTGTTTACCTTCAGCCCCACTGCACCCGCAGACTGGAAACAGATGATAACGGAAAAGACCATCGTGAATAGCGTGGAGGGCGGGGTTCATGCTGTCTGTCGCGAATTGATCCGACTCGACCATGGTGACTGCAAGCTTCGCCGTTTTCGTGCAAGGTGCCTTCCCCTTCATCTGCAGATTGCAGACTGCTGGATTGAACGAGTAAATATCATTCCGCAGGCGTGCCAGATTCTGAGGAGCGTCCGCCTCGCGCCGAACGATATTTGTGGGGATGATGGCCATTTACGGCACGAGTCGTTCAGAGGCCCTGCGGGTAACTTAGCCCCTGCGGTTTTTCACCAGAGAAACCAGCCTCGTCCCAGTTCTCGGAATTCTTCAACTTTCCATAGTGTGGACACTCCCATTCTCAAAATAAGAAAATACCAAAATGTGTTCTGTTTGGAAGACATATTTAGTATGCTGGCAAAGTTGTCAGGCCCAAAGACGTCCCAAATTTCAAGTTTCACGCTGCCCAAATTCTCGCCTCCGCAAAAGCTTGCAGGCCAGCATGCACTCATCATGTCTTTCCGTATTATTGAAATCAGACTCTGCTCATCACAAATTTTTGACATTTTTGGGTATTTCCACAACTTGATTCGTTCCATCCATGGATGAACTCTTGCTGAAAATGCGAGGAGATATTTCAACATGTCTGCCGAACATCGAATAATAGTTTGCCAAAGTAATCGAAACAAGATTGCAATGAAACGAAGTCAGCACCATTCCATGTCGAGGGAAAAGTTGGCACTATTCGCACTCTTTCACTAAAGCCTCAATGCGAACCACATGCTCTCAAACGAGGCATACGATCGGAGAATGGGTGAACGACAAAGACCGCTAGGCTGCAAAACATATTACATGTGGTAATTGGACACTGAATTCAAGAGTCAACAAATTGGCATTTCACCAGCCGGTAGCCCGCCTTTTAAGTGGTCAACCGCACTTGCGGATGCACGTCACTGAATATGTGCGTTACTGCTGGGATTGCAGCCACACCAACTCTTTAGAGCAGGTGAGATCGCAAGCGCTGGCGTGCCTTCGGCGACATCGAAATGGCCGCGGCTATGCTTTTCCACAATAAATATTCTACTCCAATTAGAATGGAAAGATGGAGAGGATAAAGTCTAACAACATCAGAAAGGATTTGCGGGAAGATGGCAGTATATATGGACCCTTGGCCCCCCACAATTCGGTTGGACACGTTTTCGGAATGGTTCGGACTGATGGACGCCATTAATAAAGGTACTGAATGGCTGCAATATCCATGCCGGCATTCTTCTCGTTTTCTTTCGTCGCGTTTCGCGACTACGCTGCTAGAAGGGAAACCGCTCCAGGGAACACTCATGCTGCCGTAGCAATCTGTTCGCCGTCGTTGGTTGAGCCTTTGTCTCATGACTCGGGAGTCGCAGATTAGAGTTCTTTTTCGAAGGAGACAAGTAGAGTGACGAGGAAGAATCAATGCGGAAAGAAGAACTTCGAGTTTTAATGTTGCTAGCGCTCTATCTGCTACCAGTCACCTAGTGGACGTCCAGTAGCACCGAGTCGGCTGAATCGTTTGGGCTGATGCTTGGGTATCAACGCGCCATGCTCTTTCGAGTGCAATCTCTGAAGAACCGTTGGTCGAAGAGTTCCAGATGCTGTCGAGTCGCAATACACACGGCTGCTCATGCGCAGGTAGATGCTCAATATTTCGTGTCATCGATTAGGATAGTGTCAGCAACGAGGAAGAAAGGGAGAGTCTACCTGTTTTTAGAGCAGTTAAGACGCGCGGAATTGAGCCTGGACACCGGTTCGGATTTCCAAAATAACGTGTTCCGGAAATCCCCCATCACGGCTCATCCTGGCTCTAGGTTGGTACTGTTTCTTCAGAGCTTAAAGTTCAACCAGCAAGATTCACCTCAATCGACGGTGCGGAATGTGGGGCCGCTTTGGAAAGCTCTAACATTGACAGATCCCTTTCTCTTGAGAAGTGATTCGACCTCCTTCGCAGAGTCAAGACTTAACTTGAATATGGATCGTTATGTTGCTACGTGTCGAACTGTGGAACGTGAATGTGGCGATGGATTTGAAGAGAAGCAATATGGCGTCGCTCGCTAAGCGTAACAAAACACGTATGGAAGGAGCTCCTCGGAACCTCGCAAGTCCACTGTTCTCCGTCACTATCCCTGAGTGTGTAATGTCAACGGCGAGTTCAAGTTCTGCCCTTAAGGAAAGGGTCCACATCACTGTCGATGACCATTGCCGGCTACCCAGGCACCGAACAAGGCTAAGCACATTTGAGGAGACAGTCTCCAATCTGATCCCGACTAAAAACTGGTGGTCCATCACGGTGTCAGTAACAAGTCAGTCCATTTCTGCAGGCTCATCTACACCAAACGCAATCTTTTCTCGAATCTCAATATCCAGAACTCACTCTTTTCCACGGCAAGGCTAGAGGCAGACTGCAAGAGATTTCGCTTCTCTCCACATTCTCAACGACGAACTCCTTCTGAGCACAATCCTGACACAAAAATACCTCCAACTCCTCTGAGAAGGCCATGTTGAAGTTCTTGTTTTCGAAGTTCAGGAGTTATGTACTCCTATCCGAACTTGGACTTCCTTCCACAACACAAAAGTGCAGACTCTAGCTGGAGCAAAAGCTAATCTCTGTCTCTGTCATCAGTAGCTACCAAGCGTTACCATCTGCCGACCGGTGGCTTCTACCTGTCGAGGCATTGGAGCTCTAAACAACTCATCTGCAACAAGAGACTGGAGCCTGATCCGAGTGTACCGCATATTCTGAGGCAACTCTGTCTCCAGAACAAACAGTGACAGAATACCTTGAGTCGATGAATGTTGATATAGGAGTTTAAGCTTTCAAGAAAGGATTGGAAACGCTGTTGAAAGAATATGACACTGCAACAATTGATGAGGCTGCTTCGAAAAACCGAGCCCAAACCCCAACCGACGAACCCCCCTCCCTCACGAATGTGGTTGGCTAGAGGTGGCAGACACGCATCAACATAAGCAAGACACATTTTCGAACATACTTCGAGCAATCTACAACTTGGAATGCCAGTATCGCACTGCGCAGTTGGACGACAGATGTTGCGCGAGGCTGTGTTGCGGAAGTTTGCTCTGGGGGAAGGTATTGTGCGACCGGCAACCTCAACTCAACAAACACCTTTGCATATAGAAGGAAGCACTACTACCAGAATCGAATCCATAAAAATTTTCGAGAGTACATTCTCTGGTACTTGATTCATTGGGGTTAGGAGAGCCAACGGCACAACATTCCCTGCGAAGTTCTCTTCCTCCGTGGCAACAGGTGCTTCTGAGTCTCTTGCAACGGGCTTCCCCCATCCAGTTCATATTGCATCTCCCAGACTCTGCAGACTTGACCCGAGATCGCATTGCTACTTGCATACGTGGGTTCGACCAACGTCTCCTTGCTGTATTCGTTGATCTCGTTGATCTATATCACCTTGCGGCTCCCTCAGGCGCGGCTGGAGCTTCACCCAATTTTTTCCATGCAATCTTTGGTCATATCATCTCTTCCACCATTTTGGCAAGCAGGTTGGTAGTCAATCCAGCAACTGTCATCCCCATTTTCAAGCTAAATGTGAGGTAATCTGGAGTTGTACTCCGGCAAGGATGGTGCGCGTGGACAATGGTCGATTGTTATATTCCAAGTCATTTCGAAGGTTTGTTTTGTCGAAAGACCCAAGTAGGGAAGCCCGTTGAGATGCGTGGATTTGGCTGACTTCGGTACGCCCTTCAGGACGTGGTGTTGGAATGCATTCGAACCATCCGCAGCAAACATTCCGGCTCTGCCAGGTGCGCTAGTTCTTTGGCAGTTGTAACCTGCGAGTCAAAAGATCTGCTACATCGAACAAAGTCTTCGTTACCAGACAGCGACCAAGTCTGGGTCCTAAGTTGAGAGCTTGATGTGGTACCTGAGAAATGGGCCTTTTGAAGTATGGTCGCATACGTAACCTATCCATCCCTTGCGGAACTCGAGAACTCAAGACAGAAATGTGCCTTGTCACATGATGAACCTTCCATTGTCATCCGTCATTTTCTCCTCATCAAAACACAAACATGCTCTTTGGAAGCTGCCGACGCCCCTCCAAATGGCATAGTTCTCTTCCCAACAGGTGCGGAAATAGCTAGAGCTCACAAGTCTTGAGTCATGCTACCTCTCTAGGGATGGCTTTGAAAGGTTTGATTCACGCCAGACTATAAAATAAAACAATTAAAAAATTCGATCAAACTCATTTGCAAACCTCAGTGTTGATGTATAAATATTAAATACCACCTCTCTTACGTGCACCTTGCTATCTTCATACTTATGTGTCAATATAGCACTCCTGGGCAGCAGAGAGCGGGGTCGTCTTTAAGCGAGTAAGAAAGGGGCTCGGATCCACACCTTTTTCTATGCCGAACAATACCTCAGCCCAAGCTTCCTGAGACATTCCGACCATGTATAGCCGTAAATATCAAAATACCAATTTATCTTGACAGGATTGTTGGCTCTTGTGCAATTCTGGCATCGTAGCTCTGGATTACGTGGATGAAGTCGGAGTTTGCATACGCTGTCGCCAGGAACTGTCGAAAGAACAGATTCGAGACTTGAATGGCTTTCGAAAGGGCTGAAGAGGGTGCAGGATATGTGTATGATCAATTGCTTGCCGTTGCTCGCGGGTTATCGAATCGGAGGGTTCGGACGTTTGGTACTACTTCTGCTTGTGTTAGACTCTGCGAGCCGCTGGGAGGAGGTTAGAGGAGCATTCATTTAGAGAGGACTTGAAAGGTGGTTTCGTAGAGCATCAACTGTACACGGTGTGGGGTCATGTCGAATTCTAGCGCTAGCCCAATGAACAAATGTGCAGAGTATTATGTGGTTGATCGTAGCCAAGGTCCAGGTCTCCGTGGCTGTCGAGCTGACTGTGTAGGTTTAGAGGTCTGTTGCGGTAGTCGAAGATATTCTTTCTGATCTTTCAGCGTACGTTACCAGAGGTTTGCAGCGTGATCGAAAGTATCTCGATAGGACTACATCTCTAGACCCAAGACGCGCCGAAAGAGTACGCCTAGGAGTCTGCCTTGCTCACCACTACCACAGACACCCACAGAGGTACCAGGACCATGTAATAGAGACGTATAGCCTTCTTCGCGGCTTTCCCGGGCAGCCTGTCTCCGCCAGTTCATCTGCCAAATGGCTGGCATGGCCTCGTGGCCTCGGCGGGGTTGGAATTGAGGGCTTGAGTCGATCAAGCGCGTTGGCGGGTCGCAGCAGCCCGGTTCAAATTCAAGGCTCGCAGTTGATTTCACGATGTAGGTAGACGCATTCGCATCGATGAAAAGCACTATGCCCTCAAATCTGCACACCACTACGCCGGCTGAGGACAGGTCGTTCGAAGAGCTTCGATGAGATGGAAGCGTTCAACCCGTGCTGTGCATTTTGGGAACATTGTCGAATTAAACTTAAAGCACCGTGCGGCCCGTCCCTTTGTTGCCTTGCCAGAGCGACGTCGCCTCCCTAGTACTTCAGATACTACTCCGTATTTATTTTTCTCACTCCCTTCCTCAGCCTTCCACTTGAGAAAGCGAGGTAAAATTTAGATGTCTGTTTTATCTATCCAATACTTATGAAATTTAGGAACATGCAATTGTCCAGTTTAGTTCCTTCAGGCTCGAACCTTTCGTTCAGTGCAAAGGGGCAGAAGTTCGCACGCTGCAAGCAATACTCCATCTCTTCTACCCCTAATATGAAGGCAATTTGGACAAACAAAACATCTGAACAGCTCCAAGCTCCAAAACCCAGAACAATGGAACTAAAATGTACTTTCATTGCATTTAATTACTACTTCATGCTCTCCAATCAAGCTCACAATTTGCTACCACGACGTTCAGCAAAGTTTGGCCGAAGTCTACAAAATAGCGGAATGGAAATTGTATCATGTTTTCTGGCAAAATCCAGCTCTGTTTTCCCAGTGAAAGAAGATCCACCTGTTCAATTACCCAGAAATTCAAATCGCACATTGTATTGATGGCTCGCCTTAAACATTGCGACCCATTCTTTCTTAGAGTCGGGCAGACAAATCGGAGAATAAATTCTCGTGCTCAAGCGGGATGCCAACGTTGGAGAGCGTGACTCTTTGCTGCATATGCAACACGGGGGACAGGCACCGGAAGTGGCATGCCCGGGCTCCCCTGAGTGGTGAAGCGAAGCGCTTGTAAATGCATGTCGGTCCCAAGAGAGAAACTGCATCCGCACTGACGGCAACGCCAATCTCGAGACATAACTGGAGATGGAGTAGCAGTGGCTTTCTACCTCGGACTAGACAGTTCTGCTCTCATTGACGACGTGGTTGAAATCGCGCCAATGAAGATAACATGGGACAGAGAGCAAGCTGCTTTCTGGAAATGTCAAAGGAGTCAGGAGGTGCCTTATGTACCTGTTTTCAGTAACCGTCTGCCGTCCTTCAGTAAGCTCATGGGCAAGGTTGAAGATTGCTGAAGAAATCTCCCCCGCCCTGCAGGCAGTGACGACGCCTGTATTATTGCGTGATTCTCTACCGTAAAGGCAGACGGAGATGATAAGGACTCGAATTGACGGGGGAATTCCGAGTTCTTATGGTACACTGGTACACTTTCTGCCGCCAGCGTTCTGTCAAGGTTCTGAGGCAGGGTCCTCCTACGGCGCTTTTCATTGCCTACCGAATGGAGAGTAGGAAGACGTGTAGTCGGCGCTGTAATCGAATCCTTTCGAGTCTTCTTTGTCCTATCATCCGTCTCTCCATCACACCAATATGTCTTTTGAATATGTGGACCTTCTGCATCCGGTGTTGCGCATATCTATCCCGTGGGCTGGCTCTGTAACATCTTCCTGGCCTGTGTGCGTTCGCAGGTGGTTAAAAATTGCTAGAGCGGGCGATAGTCATTGGCTACTGTCTTGAAGAAAGAGTTCTCATTACGCGGAGTATGAGCGGGTGGTGAGGATTTGAACATGACGGCTCTATTTGGGAAGCAGATATTAATGGAGGCTGAGGCATCCAATCTAATAAATTAGCTCGTGCTGCTCCAGCCACTAAACTCTGATAGACCCACCTCGGCGCTTTGTCGTCACAGCTGGTTTCTGCACAGTTCCAACACTCTTATCCGGCAGTAGAGGAAGCCTGGCGTTATTTACTTGCCGAATGGAATCTTTGCGGAGCTTGATACGTGGTTCGCAGGGCAATACCTTCGAGTTTGGATGTTACATCGGACCTCTTTCCATGGGCGAGACGGTTTGATCTCGGAGCGGTATCTCCAGAAGCATCGAAACTCTATATCTCGATATGCACCAACGCAGCTCCGTAGCGCTGGTATAGGGATGACTGGTCGGAAGGTAAGTACTCGCTCACCCGGCCATGGTTGAGTGGGTTGACAAAGATTTCCTGGGGCTTAACTTCACGGTAAGACCTAGAACCCACAACAGCAGGCGGACACTTGAACCTGAATGCCATGCCAGTACTTAGATGCCGACTTTTGCTCTTCAGGGAGATAGCTAGGGCAGGGTTTTGACTTCGGGCAATACGTCCTTCACTCTTGCCGCACTTGTGCTAGACACCTTGCAACCCTCCACGATGATACTGTTGCACACAGACTCCGAACCAATCTCGGAACACTATTAGCAGATACTCGAAACTATTAGGCTTATGCTTGAAGCTCTGATACGGTGGCTGGACTGCTACGGAGCGGTTCTGTTCGAGCTCGGAGATGCGATGGGTGAAGGCTAGCTGCGACAAATCGAAATCTACATGGAAATTGGAGACAAGATCGAGGCTCTGGAGCACTTCTTTTGCTTTTGAAGATTATCAATTTCTTTATATGCCATATCAATTTACAACTATTCACAGGGCTGCCCGCAATCCCATCTGCCATGCGCTGAAAGCAAGGCTCGAGAAGAGATGCTAGAGAGGTATTTCCCCCTCTTTCTGTTCTCCACATACCAATCACCTCTTGTATGTTTGTGACTTTCCATATTCTTGTGTATAGCTTGCCCAAGTTGTGCATGGTAAAGATGCTGGATCAACGTTCGACGAGTTCGACTTTCGAGCAAGTGGACAGCTCTGCCCTCGCTCTGCAAAGCTCCAAGAAATAACTCTCAACGAATACGACAACCGTGAGAATACTCATGCAGAGCTCGATTGTGTACTGTCATTCGTCAGACGGCGGATTCGTGGTCGGTTTGGAAGATGTTACTGCCAACATTTCAAAGCCCTGTTGGCCGAAATTAGCCACCATTCTCAACTGGGCTGAACTCTGATCGTGCAGTCAAGGTCTTGACTTACTTCCAATATCGAAGCAATAGGCCGGTATTGTGGAGCCACATTGAACAAAATCCAGCGGGGTGCAGGATCAAAAGCTCTGGCTCTGACCAGAACTTCCCGGATTTGGCAGGGAATATGGATCGCGGGACATCTCTTGATGATCGACAAACAGTCAGTGCGCCTTCTATGATAAAATACCAAATTGTCACCGGCAGACTAGTACGCATCCATTGAACGGAGGAAGCAGCAATCTTGAGGTCCTTGTAAGGTGTCGAGCATGAGATTCAGGCTGACAGATAGGAGTTCCCAATGCAAGGAGTTTGCGAAAGAGAACGCACGGGTCCTCATACTAGTAATTACCCAAACATTCCACAGCAAATACTCGGACGGAGAATGTCTTCATATCAGATCGCACTGCCTTCTTGCGACTTTTCGCAAGCCACTGAAACACTCAGGCCAGCGGATCTCTTGGGAAATCGACCAGGAGATGCGCATCAGCTTTCCATGTCGATGGATGATTTCTTCTGCAGGAAGCCTCGAATCAGACCGCCGATATGGATCGAGTACTGACAACTTGAGGCTTGCCGCCGCAGTACGAAGCTTCTGTGACTTCGTGGAAGCTGGAGATTGGAATGCGCGAATAAATGTTGGAACTTAGGTATGTGCCAAACACCCCAATAATAACGGCACAGCGATATCACGCCTCCCAACAAAGTGTTTCCAGGCGTTGCCACCTGAGCGTCCACTGATAGGCGAAGAATGAGAAAGCCTCCCTTAACATTTCTTGATGTGACACGGGATGAATGGTAAGGTAAATGCATGCAAATCACATCTTAAAGGGTGGTCACGGGCTTGTCCAAACTCTTTATCCCAAGCTGTCCACGACCACTTCTTGGGTATAAGTACAACGGCTTCTTCGGCCCTGAAGCTTCATTCTGAAGGTTCCCTTCCTTGGTCCTTCGGGCAATGCTCGAAACAGGGCATCCACTTCAGAAACACCGACACAGACAAGCTAAGCAGCCAAACGACTGAGAGAGTAAAGCCGTCTCATTCCCAGAGCCGGGCGTCGGGTAAGCATCAGATCCTATTCTTCAATTATTTATTTCCTTCATTGCAAGTCACGACACCGAAGTATTGATTCTATTTTCTCTTTGATCGACGGTATACATTCCATAATTTCAAATGTTCGGCGTGATTGTTGGCATCGTCTGAGCGGAACAAGCAAATCCCACGGGTGGCATTGGTCAGATCCCTGAAGACCCATGTCCGATCGTTATGCAAGGCAAACTGATTTGGCTGCACGCATAATATGCCGGTGCTGTGATGCTGGTTGCACTTACTTCCGTTTCATCCACTCATGTGTACGGAAGTGCTGCTAATCTGCAGCAAAGGCAGTGCGGAGGCCGCAGTCAGAAGTCTGGATAATACAGGGCATGAGCACTAGAACTCGCTAAATTGCCCTGTAACCTGTCCCCCATTAGAAAATAAACTCAATTTTGAAAAGGATTTTGACGAACTCTGGAGAGTACAAAATACAGAATAAATTTAGAGAGTGTCACAATATGGATTATGGGCAGAAATATTGTGTGGTTATTTAATATTACCCAATTTGTTGATATGTTATCCAGACTTCTGACCGCGGCCTCTGTATATTCCCCCTGAATGGAACTCGGTTACAACCCCGCAGGGACCTTAGCGAAGGCTGATCCCCCGCGGCACTCAAGCGCCTTCATTGATCCTGATTGCACTGCTATTTGCTTCTGCTGTCGACAAAAAAAGAAAATGCAGAAAGAAATATCATCGCCTGCTCAATTGTCTTCTCGCTATCATGGCTGCGTGTTTATTTGCGTGCAAATGCTTGAGAAGCACATGCTGACCGAGTCTCAGAATGATGCGGACACCAACAAGATAATCGAGAAATTCAAAAACCAATCGCAAAATCAAAATTACGACGCGAGAAAACTGCATGCTGTAAAAATTACTGAAGAAGCGTTGACAGGCTACTGATCTTACCCTGCAAGCCGTGAGATTCCGGTGAGCTCGGGAACGTTGGAAAGAGGAAATTGCGAGATCCAAGGAAAATTTGTAAGTTTTTAAGCCCTCTTCCGATAGAGCTGATCTCAAGATAGACTCGATTAACGACAGAGAAGAGCATTCATATATACTGGTTTCCAGGAGAGCAGAGTCTAGTCCTGGCAACGAAGTTCGCCCTCTTCAAAGGGTGCACCCCCTGTCCGTCGCGGACCGAGCCCAGGGGCATTTAGTGGTTCGTAATCGCCGTTGCTACCAATGCTGGCCCGTTTCCAACGACATTAGCGGCTTCATACCACACAGGACATGGTATATTTCCATAGAAGCTGGGCGTAATAGCACGATGGCTACAAAATTGGAAACACACTTGTCCTCTTTAAGCTCTGAAGTGTCCATCCGGTCCGGCACCTGTCCGTGCAACAGTGGCAGGTATGGTACTTTCTGGTCTCCCCGCAATTGTTAAGCCTCATAGGCCTGAGCCAATGGCATGTTCTAGTCTCATCCTACTGGACAAGAAGGCATCGTGAGGTCTCGCCCATGGTGGGCCGAATGGCGGCGAGCACACTAAGAGGCAAAGGTGCATCGTCAGCCTTGTAGTAAGGCGAACTGCATACTGCGCTCCAAGCAGATAGAACACCCTCGTTGGCTTGCTTGTTTACCAGCCAGTCGCGATACCATTGGCTCTACCGAAGTGGCATGAATTCCCTGATCGCCTACAAGTCTGCCTCAACATGAGGCCTACAATGACCCCGCCTAATCTGGAAGGGCGACATAAAATTCTGACTAGACTATATTTAGAACTCAGCTGTTTCTTCTGGTTCTTGCCCTAAGCCCACCTTCACACAACACTCTGGCCCCCTTTTTTGCAGAACTCCAGGCACGAAACAGTCGTACTGCACTCGCACGAACACACTAATATTCTATTCGAAAACCAATTTCGGTATGTATCTCTTAATTTTCTTCTCTATATTCTACTGATACCATCGGTGTGAAGAAACGGTACGACTGGGCGCGGATTCTTTTGTTTTCCTGATACTGTGCGCATCTACATTCTCGCTTCGCTCGGACGACCTCTCAACCCACTTGGAGAGAACTCAACAAAGTCGGACTCACACAACGCAGAAATGATCCTCTAGATATCTAAACCGTTGCATATACAGTAGATTAGCAGGACCATGGCCTACAATACTACGACCCAAAGACACACCCACGCAGGCTTGAACAACCAATGAAGTTCCTATACCAAGTCGAGCTCCCAGTCGACGGTCCAAGTCAGCGGACAGCAGAACGAAATGGCTCAAAGGTACCGAGGAACTTGATACGTAAATATCGGTTCTGGCGATGTTGTGGTACGCGTTTAAATCTGCTGCGTGCGGTTCACCATCTGATTGACCCCCTTCCAGTATCCGCAGGCACCGAAGCCGCCCAAGAGGTCGAAGAGAGCAAGGCGGGGCAGAAAGAAGACTAAGGATCCTAATTGAACAACTGGACCATGATACGAGATAGATGCTTATAATCCAAAGTCTACGGCGTCGAATTAAGACGCTGTTGGGTTACTCAGCTCATTAATCCCGTAGTCCTTGCATGAGCGATGGTTCTGCTCTTCCATGAAGGGCCAGGATTCCGCATCACCTCAATTACAGATTTAAGGGTTATTTAAGCTCTTCCGGATCGAGTTCACAGAGGCTTAATGCTCACATTGGTGTGCTGCGTTTTAGAGTTTCTGTTCCGCGGGAGTTCAAAAGTGGTTTTATATATTATCATAATCAGGAAGACTAATTTAGAGTGGAGGTAAAGAGAACTAGGTAGCACAATAAAGGAGCTTCGTCTTTCTATTAGCGAGCCAACCCTGTTGCGAGTCTTACGACGTCGTGTAATACCAAGTTGATTTGCCGAGAGCTTAGTGGTGGCGTGGAACCGTGGCTCCCGGGACAGCCCATGACAGCAGCACGATCGAGCCTGCTACAAAACATCTGTACAGAGGTGCAATGTCTCCGATTATAAGGTGTGGCCCAGGCTTAAACGCCCCGGATATGTTGAAGTGGCTGGCTGCGTTGCCGTCATAATCAATCGCTTTGACATTGTTGGGCCAAGGTAGCGTGAGAATTCCCTTTTTCTCGCCCAGCTCTGAAGAGAAATTCAAATGGAATGGCCGTAATCGATACTCTGGGCTTCGGATCCCCTCCCAGTAAGTGAGACATTCCGCTGAAGACGGCCATCGTCCCGAGTCAGTGCGATGATTCCCTGCCGCACTCTTTGCTTTTTTGCGAGGGTTCTGGGAAATGAGAGTCGACCCTCATTACTGGTTCAAGAACTAAGTATTTATGAGACTCATGTTCCTTTCCTAGCAACAGTGTGAGCGCTATAAGTTTTGAGTTGGAGCACAAATCTTACGTCTGCTTGACCTTTTTGATTTTTGCGCTGCTTGCACTCTCCCAGCTTCGTCGAAGTCTCCGGATAACAGAGTTGATATTATTGGTTGACGGGCCCGGTGGCTTGTGATTTGGTTTCAATTAGTTCCAGCAAAACTTGGCGTTCTATCTAAAAGATCCTTGAAGATACATGATGGAAATCTCCACCAGAATAACGATTGTTCAGTGACATCGAGATTAAAAGACCGTGTGATTCGTGATACTTCTCAACGGGCGTTGTTGAAATGATAGTACTTACCTCCGTAGTGATCAAGCGATAACAGAGGGAGAGAAAGAAAAAGTTCCAAGTGGATAAATCGAAAGAGAGGTGATCGACACAGCAAATGTTGTGCGAGGATCATGTCTCTCTCGAAGCTGAGCGATTCAGGGGAGTGACTGGGTCAAACGCACTCGAAGAGAGCATACCATCAAAGTCAGGTACTCGTATTCTTCGTCCTGTCCCTAGTAGACCCAAGTCCACATCCATCCAACTGAGCTGCAAGCGAGCGGAAATCGAACAAACTTGAGAGACAGATTAAATCTATGCAATGCACAGTGCCTAAATCAGATATACGCTTGCATAAAGTAATGCAGGCCGCCGCCATCCTTGGCGAATGGCGCAATTTGAAGTCAAAAACATCAGAAAATGCAATAAAAAGTCTCGATCGCAGAAAAAGTGTGACAGGAGAAGTAGATTTGAGGAAGAACAATAGAAACTTTGGAAGGCGATGATGAGGAATAAGTACTCCAGCTCGCAAAATTGGGCCAGACGCCTGACTCGCTCTATTTGACTTAGCCGAGGTCTGTTGGTAGTAATTGCAGTTGAGGTTAGAAAGGTGGACCAGAGACAATCGAAGCATGGAGCAGGCTACCCTTTTTATATTCTGATCCATTGAGGCTCGGACCATGTCGACAGCACCTCAAAATGCCGCAGCTGCCGTTGGCTTTGAGTTCGGAAGGACGGGAGACATCGTATTGAGAAGAGGCTAAAAGCCGTGAGTTGGTAGGGCACGTTGCCTTTTCCATGAAGATTGGTTCTCTAACGCCATCATCGGCGTGCTGTAATTTATGGCGCACCTCTTCAATCATTTGCAGGATGCAGGTCGAGGATCACAGCATGCCATGGCTCCCATCACACCTATCCCCAGCATCCAGTTCGTCACCAACAGCCACCACTGGAATCTAGATCCTGACAACTTCCAGAGTTTCAAGCATTTTCATGGGGGTTTTTCCCAGGAATTACTTTTTGATTGATTGTCCTGTGATCTCTTACGGCCACCTGCATACTTTTAGCCAGAGAGTTCTGCGGAAGGCGCAAATCCCTCAGAACTGTCCCGAAGGAGAGCTGGTGGGTCATCTTTAACTAATTATGATAACGCGCCTTATTTTCAGGGGTTTAACGCGAGCGGAATAAGACGGGAAAATCCCCCAATACCAGTCGCCCGGATCGTCTGGCGGTATCTTCAACGGCATCACTATATGCACGACACCCTGAAAGCTTGGGCCGGTCTGCTGCGAGTGAATTGTGGCGCCGAGACGGCACTCTTGGAAATGCTTCCAGGCGAGCACACTCGCCAAACGGCTAGAGACCACTGAACCTCAATACTTACCGAGGCAGAAGTCAGAGTTCTCGAGACAACTCCCAGAGCTCTGTTGCAAAGAGAAGAGTGCATGAGTAAGTTCAACCCCCACGCTTCTGTGAGCATCCTTTTCCCGAAGAAGTTTGAGATTGTGTCCAGCCTTGACTAGTATGGAGACAACGGACGCCAATGATATTGCACTGGTTGCAGACCTTGGCTAATCCTGCCCGCTCAGCAGAGCACGGCTAACAATGTACCCTCCGGGGAACTAACCACAACTCCTTCTCAGCCTCTACGATTATACCATGAACCTCAAGCTTGTAACAACAGCTCCACGTCCACGAGCCGTTCCAAGTCCACTCGAATCTTCGACATCGCCAATGCAAGAGTGGCGTCTAGATTGCCCAAGGCTAGGGAAAGTGTTCGCAGAAAGGTTGCCACCCAGGCGCTGGAACACGGTCGGGGACACTGCATCTTGGTTTTGCTGGCAGAAACAGGAGGAACGTTCGGCAGAGCCTATAAACAGATCTATAGATAGGGCATACACCATTTTTATTTTCCAAGTCGTCCAGAGCTTTCATGAAGTCCGTGTGCCTTTTGTATCCCATCGTCCAGTGTTCGTCGGCTCATCGCGTCCAACGTAACGAATAGATTGTGCCAAAACTCCAGCCCAATAATGTCAAGATGTGTGAAGTACAATGCTGAATGTGATGTTGGGTTCTAGAATATCTCGAAGTGTGTTGAGCTTCGTGTAGGAGGAAGTTCAAAGTGCCTTCTAAGGGACCTTGTCAGGGGCAGATGTGAAAGGCCGCGCTTGATGAACCCCATTCTTTAGGTATTTAGCCATGTTCGTCTGCCAGGCTTTGTGTTCGTAAGCAGAGGGGAAGGAGCCACGATTGCAGTACGAATCTCGTACCGGTCAGAAAGCAGACTGCCTGCGCCTTCATTCGCGGAGTTGTCGCGGACTTCGAAGAGCACTACAAGTCTCCGTGCTCCAGACGGGGGAAGCCTATGGCCCTACTGAAGCGGTGAAGAGCGGTATGATTGCCATTGAGGGCGAGATTTCCTCCCTACCTCGCCAGAACGAAGCAGTCTCGATCGCAAGTTATCGAACTCGTGTTAATCCGCGTCGAGGGCCAGTATGCGAAGTCTCACAGGAATGGAAAGTTTGGAAGTAATCGTGGAAGATGAAAACTCTGGTACCGAGCTTGACCGTACTCGGATAGAAGCTCGAAGGAGCTTTGGAAACTAGCAAGATGACCTAATCCGGAGGACGGAAGGTCTTCCCCGACTGAGGCAGTCTGGCCTCTCAATAATAAGCCACTAGTCGATATGGATTCAGGAGAAGAGGAGAAGGACACTCATTTGAGAGTATCTTGATATTGAAAGAGCTTGCCAGTACGCGAGATAGCTCCAGGCTTTGGAATGGTCCAATACGCCATTTGGAGCGTCATTTTCGTCCAACGTCTCACGGTGGAAGAGCTCGGAAGTACACCCGTGCCAGGAAACCCTGAAAGGTAGACTTAAAATTGGAACACCCTTTGGCAGAATCGAAGAGAATTGGTTCAAGTCTGCATCGATTCCAGTAAGCATTCCTCGTCCGTCTAGCTGCTGGAAAACTTAATTCCCGCAAGGGCAACCACTCACTGTATGCGCTGATGGTGCACGGTGTGCACGCAAAAACAGTTGATAGGAGAGGAGCCAAACCAGGTAAGTGATTCGAAGAAACTATTCACGTATCATACCACATCGTCTGGACATTGATCAGCAAAAGAAACAAAACGCCGCTCTGCCAAGCCAATTCTGGGCAGAGTTTCCGAGTCCCGACATCACCACAAGCAAATCATTAAATACGAAGACGACAGCCCTTCCTTTTCTTGAGTCTTCTGAAGGTTGTATCTAGCCATAGGATTGCATCTCGGAGATGCGACCCGAGATGCAGTAGTAACTGCACTTCCAGGCCAGTGGCTATGCTGCTCTCATTGGAAGGGGTTTTGGGCACCCGCAGTGCAGGTGTGTTCAGCATCAGTGCAATGCAGTTCTCAAGCCACACTCCGCTTCGCTTGACCACTCTGGAGCTAGGACTACCAGTTTGAGAGCAGATGTTGGTTGCTTTTCTCCCCAAGCTCAGCTTGTATATGTGCATCATTCAGTTTTCTGTTTTCCCCGCCCCCCTTTTGAAGTTGGATTCCTCGCTTCTTTCCAGCGGTTGATCTCCGCCTGCTCGCCTTAAAATGAGCGGTTCGCAATGTGGTTCGCATTTCTACAACTGAAAAGACAAGTATCCGCAATCAATGTGACTTGTTCTTGAATTTTTGAAAGAATTGATTTTGCAGCACTTGCTATCAGAGGGTCTCCCATTATTGAGATCCATAAGTCGAATGAAGTTTAAGCTTGTACTCTCTCTTCTGGTGTTGGAAAGTGTTGTAAACAGACTCGAGTAGCAAACTGAGATTGAAAACAGCTTTGGTTCGTAAAAACGGCGTCCTGGACAGACGTGCATGCCCAGATTGCCCATCAATCCAGAATGTGGTGCAGAGGAATCCAAGTGGAAGGCTTTGCAACCGCGCGCAGATCAGGTGAAACACAAACATCTGGCGAGGGGAAGAGAAGATAGATCACAAAAAATTTCAACTTGCTACTAGTCTTTGACTGGCACTTGCACACTATTTTTTGCATTTTGAAGGAAATAAGTGGAAGAATCTGCAGCTAAGGTGATATTGAACCGACGCGAGATTTCAAGGAGCAAGAGGCTTGTGTCCTTCGTGCGCGGCAAACGAAGGCCTGCTCAGCATTCGATGACCTTCTCCAACCACTTCATGCTCATTCAACCCACGAAACTGAGGTAAACACCTGCGCAGGGTCGACATCTACCTTCGAATATCAATAGAAAGCAGGTATGCTGAAGCGCATTCCGTGGAGACAGTCGAGCGTTTCTGCCGCGTGGACAATTCGAGCCGCCATGGGGTAGTGGGAGTTCACGATACTTCCTCTCCTATCACACATCCCAGATCTGCTGAGAAGATGGGGACTGATTCTGCCGAAGCAATCAGATGACAGGTGATCCGATCGAAGGTGCTAGACAAATGCAAGAGGGGGGTTGTTGTCAAAGGCTCCGAAGGAGTTGTGTTTGTGGGGTAAACCTTCGATCGAGTTTCTTCGCGGAGGATATAATTCGAGTGAAGTCGTTATGGACGGATTACAAAGGCCCGAGACTTTGGAAATGCAATCTGCGAGTCTCAGGAGACCACGTTCTCGTGTTCGTCTTCAGTAGGAGTCTGAGGAGACCGGGAACCTGTCCAGCATCCCAGCGCCTCATACGTGAACCTCTTGAACGTGATCTTCGAAGTTAGCGAAATATCCAATATTACAGAGTCTAGGAAGGGTTGGGACACTCTTAGGTGCACAGAGAGCTGCTGAAGAGCTGTTACCTGCTTCAGCTAGTGCAGAAGGTTTCAGACTGTCTCCAGCACGCGGACAGCAACTGTCATCTGCTAGAAAGCGCGCTCTCAAGACATGCCTACCAGCTACTCCGATGATGAACAATAATATGACTAGCTCAATTTGCTGGGAGGAGAGCGCCGGGTGCGAATATAGAAGATTGCCATAACTAAGGTGATGACCAAGATAGGTTGGGTGCGCTTGGATCAAGGGGCTGTCGGTCTCTTTCTGCGCGACATACAAATAGGGCGTAGCTCTAGAGCGGATGGTCCTCGTGAGGATCTGTAAGCAGACCGTTTCGTACCTATGTATGTGCCTATATTGGATAATAATTTGCATCCTTTGGAGACAGTAACTTGCAAGCCTACGAAGGTAGGCCGCTATGCCTCCAAACTACTACAAATTTGGTCTGCATGAAAGCTTCTCTGGGCCTCTGGGAATAGCCAAGTACCTGTGAAATCGCTGAGTTGCCTTATGTTGTAAAACATACACTGCAAGGGAAATATCTATTGGAGACTGATTCTGTCATTTAGGTGGGTCTAATGATTACTTTCAGACACTCGGGATTTGAACCATCTGCGGGGAATGCTGGAAGTTACTGAGGGGTGGGGAAAGAGCAGTTTGTCGACAGCCTCGATTTCTTCCTGCCTCTATATCTTCGCTCCAACTCGGTTTTGTACTCCTAATTCGTGTTTGTGAGGCTGTTACATTTTGATCGAAATCGAATAGTGAATTGCCGGGCTTGAGAGATGTAAATATCACGTGTTTTTGCCTCGAGACTTGGAGGGCAATAGATTTCCCTATATGGTAAAACCAATAGTAATCCAAGAATAAGATTGAAAGCCTATATCCAAACAAATTCTCAAAGTGGCACAAGAATCAAAGGTATGCTGGGCTCCAAAAGAGCTTAGTGTTTCTGCTCTACCCCGGAGTGATGGCTTGAGAGGGTCCATTCGGAAGACTCGCCAGACTCCCGAGCTAGGGCTGCGTGTAACGCTACTGCACCCTTTCCTATACCTCGAGAATCTTTCTTCGACGTCTCAAACACTGGATACCGGGTCGACGAGACGGATATGGACGATTCAAGAGAGCTCTATCTACCGAGATACTCCAGCATACGCAATAATTTCTCACTCGAAGCTTCATATCAAATATCAACACGAAAATACAACGAAGAGCGGTCAGAAAATCACTTTTGGCCTTCTATCACTTGCCTCCCCAATAACCAGGCCTCCCAGAATACAATTTTACGCCGTCTCGACCCTCCATACTACAGCAGCTGCCCTCCTAGTCATACCTTCCGCAACATAGATTTCACCCTGTCACTTTGACGCGTCTCCTGCACCATTTGCAAGGTTTGAGTTCGAAAGAAGCGTCACAAGAACTGCAGAATACCTATGGACTGTCAAGAGAGATGGATAATAACGAGCGAAGGCGCGGATCTTACATGATGATAAGCAAAAACACGTCGTGAGGGGTCACTTCTACCACGAGGATCATCATCATCGTCAAGTGGAAGAGCATGAAACCACCTACAACCGCGGCCATCATACCAGGGCTCAAGCCAGCGAGGAAAAGGGAGAAGACTGGCGGCAGCATGGCTACAAACCCGACAAATGCGGCAATGAATAGCTCTGCAGCTCTGACACGACCGTCGGATAAGTGGACTACACTGCTACCCTGGGTTGTGTCACTCTCTCTTCGAGCACCGAAGAGATCCTACATTCTGTTAACAACTGGTCCTGGGGAACCTCACGTGTATGGGATTCAAGTTGGCACGTACATTGAGCCTAGACTTGGGATTGTGGGTGAGCCAAGATTCTATCCAGTCGTGCGCCCTACTGTCTTGGTTCGCTGTCACAGGAATCTTCTTGGTTGTCATGAAGTCATCTACCTTGTGAAGAAAGCCTCGCTCCTTTTCGACTGGGGCGCCTCTAGTGATGACCCATTCGAAAAGGCTGCGGTGATGTCGAGGTTGTGCTTTCTCATAACTCTTCATCTGTGCAAAGCTTGAGTAAAATGACCCTATTCTGTCAGTCCCTTCATCGTCCTTTCTCAGCGGAACCTTAGCTCACAGTACTCTGCAAGCTTCACTTCAATTTGTTGCATCAAGTCTCTCTGCTTTGTGTCCCAACCCTCATAGTGTCCAGTCATGAAAAGCCTATACTTCATCTTCCTGTCTGCGATGTCGCTCAGGTCCAGCGTGTGTAGTTGTTCAGTGAGGTTGTCCAGCTCAACTTCTTTGTAGACGAGGATTCGTGCAGCTACATCTCCAAACCGTCGATGCATGCAGAAGGTAGCGTTTGAATTTTGCAGGGCAGCGAGACGGGGCAGGCCCTCGACATGATCCTCAACTGTGATGCAAGTGTATCAGTGGTAGAGCATGCTAAAAGCACCTTGTGGGAAGCTTACGGGTGCTGTGCTTGACTTTTTCATGCCCGCGCGGGACCTTTTCGGAAGCGGCGAGTGCTTGAATCCATTGGTAAATCCAATCCAGAATGAAATTTTGCGTTGATGTTGGAATTGAATGGTCTGCTTGAGGAAAGCTCTCTGTCAAATTGTTTTAACTGTGCCCAAGAAAAATGTTGTTGGATTGTGAATCGTTTAGTACCTTGATCTCCTTCGCGACAATCAGTATCCGAGGAGATAGGGGTAGCTCCCACTCCAGACTCTGTTGAGCTTTCTTGCTGACCATCGTTGGTTGTTGTGATTGCTGGTACCCGTGAAATGCGATTTCTGAATCCAGACCTGTCCGTCATTATGTTCTGTATCCTTTGCTGGTCGGCCCTAAAGTCTCTTTTAGTACGGTTCCGTCTATTAACATCGCCTCCAGTTGGCCTATTGAGAAGTGACGTGCCGAGCGCAGGGGCTGTTTTCGCCCTTGCGAGCGTTCTTCCGGGTATGATTTCTGCCATCGTTGCGGCGATGGCCAGATCTTGGAAAGAATCGCAAGGGAGGCCATCACGACAGCAGCGATATTAGATCTCTCTTGCTCATTCAAAGACAACGGATGCAGAGCCTCAAGAGTCAGGCCTGATCTTACAGTCTCGCCGTGTAGCTTGCCCAACGTTGCACCATGGTGGTCGAGTAATAGGTCACGCTTGGAGATTGCAAATAGGAGGACTAGTACACCCACCCACCTTGGTCGGTTCCTAAACTAACGAGCAAATCACGCAGTTAACAACTCAGGAATCTTTTACAGTATCACCGACTTTCTGCAAGGCTCGCTGTCCAAAACCTTTCTTCGATCGCAATGGGAGATCCGTGGACGAAATTATTCAATTGATACAATTTCACGGGTGCGCAAGCAGATTTGGCAGGTGACAGCGGATGTCCATTGAGACTCGTCGGCGGGATCGGCCACACCTTATAACCGGAGAGAAGGTACCTCCGTACTAAGTTCTGTAGCAGGCTCGATTAGGGTGTGCATTTATGGGCCGTCCCGGAAGCCATGGTTCCACCACTACCAGTCTCTCGGCAAATCATCTTGAGTATCCCAGGCATCGCAACAGGGTTGGCTCGCTAGCAGAAAGACGAAGCCCCTTTATTGTGTTACCGAGCTCTCTCTACCTCCACTGTATATAATTTCTCCTTTTCTCGATAGTCTATAGAACCACTTTTGGACTCCCGCTACAGACAAATTTCAAACCCAAAACACACCAGTATGACCTCAGAGCCTCTGTAAATCCAATTAAACCGAGCGTAAGAACCCAACATTGCCATACACGTAGAACTAGCACGCCGTGGAACTGCTGTCGTAGCGTAGAATATCAGAGCAATAGCTCATGCCTAGTGCAGCAGTGCTGAGCAATCCAATAACCAACCGCAGACCTTGAGCCATAACCATGCGTCCCATCGTATATCCAGTCGTTCAATTTCGAGCCGGAGTTTTCTTCTTGGACCGTTTCGCTCGCTTAGTCTTCTTCTTCTTCTTAGGAGTTTCCTCCTTTGGGGGCTCCTGCTTGGGAGGCACTTCTATGTCCGGATCCTATGGACAATCAGGCACAGAACCACACATAATGAATTCAAGCATACCACAACTTCGTCATCACCAATGTTCACGTAGCCAGTTCCTAGCTGGACTTGATGCATACGGTGCTGGTCGACGTTGGCATGATCCATTGACTGGGACGTGGAGCTATTGTAGAGACCAAATTCAACGCGCGCACCATTCCATTGCAGGTGTGCGTATTCTTGGAGCTTGTTCGCATCATTCGCCATGGTGAGGTCGTTCTATAGCCGTACGTCGAGATTTGAGTATCTTCAGGAAGCATTCTGTGTTAGTTCAGCCGGTAGTGTTGAATTTCCTCTCTTGGAGGGGTTGGGAGGTCGTCTGCAGCGAAGCGAGAGAGATTGACGATGTGTGCACAGAAACAAAAAGAATCCATCCGCACACATTCCCATCAGCATTATAAGATGCCAATGATATTCAAAGCTGGCTAAACAATAAGTAGGAAGAAGACGTACCAACAAATTGTCGTCAACCCGATGATTGTGGTTTTGCCGGGGTTTCACAGTATCGCGTCCAAAGGTTTCCACAAACCAAGCAGAGAGTGTTGTGCGGAAGTTGGCTTAGGGCAAGAGGGAGAAGACAGGTCCGGATTACGAATACAGTCTAGTCCAAATTCTATGTAACACTTCCAAACCGAGTCAAGTAATTGTAGGTCGCCCTCATGTTGAGGCAGACTGGTGGGCAATCGGGGGTTCATGCAAATCCGGTAGAACCAATAGCATCGCGTTTGGGTGGTAAACAAGCAGGCCAACGAGGGTCAACAGTCTCGTTGAAGCGCAATATGCAGTCCGCCCTGCGACAAGGCGGACGATGCAGACAGACTTGGCTGCAACGTGCTCATAGCCATTCGACCCGTTGTGGGCGAGACCTCAAGATGCTTTCACGTCCAGTCGGAAGAACCAGAATATTCCGCTGAATCAGCTCATTGAGGCTCTACGACCGCGGGGACATTGAAAAGTCTCATGCTCCCCAGTCTTGCACGGACATGGGCCGGGGACCGGATGGACACTTCAGAGCTTGAAGAGGACAAGTGTGTTTCCAATTTTGTAGCGGTCATCTCCATCACGCCCAGCTTGTATGGGAATATTCCATGTCGTGTGCCGTATGAAGCCGCTTCTCTCGTGGAGAACGAGCCAGCATTGGTAGCAACAGCGATCACGAACCGCTAAATGGTCCCGGGTTCGGTCCGCGACGCCTGTAACAGGGGCCGCCTCCTACCGAGCAGGAGATCTTGGATGCTGGGATCAGACTCTGCTCTCCTGGAAATCAGTATATGAATCCTCTCCCCCATTGATCAAATGTGTCTGAAGATTGGATCTTTGGGATGAATTGTCTGAAGGACTCACAAATGTTCAACGAATTTTGTAGTTGAGATTCCTCGGGGAGCAATTTCCCCTACTTGCCATTCCGAGCGCTCCGGCATCTCAAGGCTTGCGGGACCAGGATAGTAGTGGCCTGCCAACAATTCTACAGCAATTTTTACAATCTGTCTGGCTCTCTGCCCTGTTGTGCTTTTGATTCTGCACTTGATTCTTGCTTTGGATTATGTTATTTACGTCACCGTTTTCTCCGTGACTTGACTGCTGTATGCTTCTCGAAAAGCCGTTGCCCGCAACAAGATCTGCAATCATGTTGGCGAGATGGTCACTGAGCAAGCACTGATGTCTCTTGGTAATTTCTTTTTCTGTCGAGAGTAAGAGCAAATCGTAATTCAGAGAAACCAGGACCAATGAAGGTGCTAGAATGCCGCGGGAGATCAGACTTCGCTAAAGTACCTGCGGGCAGCAACCGAGCTCCGTTCAGGGGGAATGTACTGGCTTCGCATGCGACTGGCAACGCGTTCGTTCTCCAACCTATGAATGAAACACTGCAATAGATGCAAGGAGATGGATGAAAGGAAAGCAAGTGCAGCCAGCATCACAGCACCGGCATATTATGCATGCAGCCAAATCAGTTATGCCTTGCATAACGATAAGGGTCCCCGACCAATAAACCCAAGCTGGGATTTGCTTTGTTCCGCACAGAAGCTGCTAGCAAGCTCGCCAGACTGTTGAAATCGCGGAACGTATACCGTGGATCAAAGGAAGATGAAGTAAACACTTCGTTATCGAGTTCAACGATTGAAGGAAACAAATACTCAAAGAACACGATCCGAACCCTGCCCCGCATCCGCTTCGGGAATGACCCGGCTTTGCCGTCGGATTGTTCGCTTAGCTGCTCAAGCGGTCCGGTCCGTATCAGACTGTTTCAGTTGAGTATTCTTCCACAATCATTTCCATGAAGACGAAAAGAAGAACCTTCAGAACGAACATTCAGGGCGGAGAAGACTGTTGTACTTATAGCTCTGAAGTTGTTGAGGGCAGATTCGGATTTGGATGTTGGTGAAGGACCTCGTGATCTCTCATTGTGTGATTGCATGGATAACCATACATTACATCCCGTGTCGCAGCAAGAACATGTTAAGGGGGGCGTCCTTGCATTTCACCTATCAGTGAACGTTCAGGTTGCCGTCTCCTTGAACTTTGGTGGTTAGTTGCTTAGGCTGAGATTATCGTACCATTATTTTTGCGGAGTCTCGGACAACCTTCACTTCCAACATTATCCACGCATCCATCGACAAAGCCATAAAAGCTTTTAATTAAGGGCGGCAGGCCTGAAGTTATCAGAGCTCGATCCACATTACCGATTTGATTCGAGGCTTCTTGCAGAAGAAATATTTATCGGAACGGATAGCCACTGGTCTGCACCTCCTGATCTGACTGGTCATACTCCCAAAGACTAGATGACTTTCAGTGGCTTGCGACTGTTTGCAAAAGGACTGTATGGTCTGTTATGAAATAATCAACCGCCCGAGCATTTTCTCTAAGTATTCGAGGTCCTTACAAGTATGCTCATGCTTGCATTACCTTTTCCAAACTGCTGGCGTTAGGAACGGCCATTCGTCAGCTTGAATTCTCTCACTCGGCACTCTACAAAGGCGGCAATATTCGTTGCTGTATCTGCATACAGGATTTGTACAGGTCGGCGAGAATAACTTATATTCTCTCGTTATCCATGGAGGCACAGCGAATGTTGATCGAACATGAAGTCCGTCCTGCCATGCACAACTGCTGTCAAGTCAAGGAACTCCTGGAGTCCTGGATCTATCTTCGGGCCCAGCTTTTAGCATGACTTCGTTCAATGTAGTCTCGCGATACCAACCCATCGCTTCAATCCTGAACGAGTATCAAGTCCTTGACTGAATTATTAGAGTCCCTTCCCATTGATGGCAGTGGCTAATTTCATTGAGCAGGGGTTTGGAATGTTGGAGTAACGTCTTCGGCTCGTTGACCAAACCGAACACGAACCCACGATTTGATGAATGGCAGCATCCACACGAGCTCAGCAAGAGCAGTGCAGAAGTCATCAAATTCAAGATGAGGTTTCTCGTTGGAGCCTTGCAGAGGAGGTACTGCAGAAGTGTCGGCTCGATCGAATGTCGATTTCCACGAGTGTTGACGACCTTTGCGCGTTGCAGGCAATCTATCCACAATGATTTCGAAGGTCACAAAGACACAAGAGACACTTGGTCATGGACGAATCTGATGTGCAGATCAGATAGCCTGAACAAGGACTGCCCTAGCACCCCTTGTCTTGCTCCGCTCTCAGAGCATTGCAGAGGGTATTGTGTGCGGTGATGTAGATGGCAAGAGTTCGATATGACCTGTACAGTATATCAATATATTTCAAAGTCAAAGGAGCGTCCCAAAACCTCCATCCTATCCCAATTGTACTTGCGGAGTTGGTCACATTCTGGAAAGACTCCATGCTTTCCCGCCTCCGAACCGGCACACAATGTTTCGTAATAGCTCAGTGACCGCATAAAAGCATTGATGATAAGTATACTAGTTCTAAGTAGCTGCTCGTGGTGGTTTGAGCCTCCGTCCGAAGTCTGTGTGTAACTGCAGGATGGTGATACGCTGCAACGCATGCCGCACGGTCGGGCACATACGAAAGAGGCAGTATTTAAAGGACTGAAATTTGCCCTAGCTATCTCCAAGAAGGAGGAAGTTAGCTTTCGAAGATTTCCATGCTTTCTAGGGCCGAGTGTCCAAGTTCTGATTCAGGTTCGTCCTCTTACCTTCAAATGTCCTTCAAATTAAAATGTAACAACTGCCACCCCAGCCTTCCATGCATCGAGTTGGAAATACCTTGGGCTGCAAATGAATAGACTATGCACTTTAAAGGACTGGCATCCTCTGCTGCTGTCTGGCTAGAGTATCTGCTAGGAAAGAACAGGCGGTTATGATTGTAAAGCGTCGAGGTGGGTGCCTCCAGGCTAACTCCCATGTTGACTGGCAGTGACTTCGAGGAAAATTGATAGCCGATAGCTGTCCAGAAAAGGGGCAATGGCGATAACATGGGCGCCTCCGAAATCCGAGAAGCCTTTGTTTGCTTCTTGTGAGGGATCAGAAGTCTTCTCGAGCACCGCATATCTCCTCGGAAAAGACATCGTACAACCTTGTGAAGTGCTAGATTGTTGCTGGGTTTCAACGAGAAGAGTGTTAGGATGTTGAGGCGCGTCTTGCGAGAACAACATGCCTAGTGGCACTCCCTCATCGTTATTTCAGCGATTCTCAAGCTCATTCGCCTTCGCCTCCAGTAGTCTAGGATAACCTTTCCGTTCTTACAGCTCATTGATCAACCTCTCTCACGACTTGGATAGCCCAGTCTCGATGCCTGAATTTGATGAAGAAACCAGCCATTACGGTAAGGTAGGCCCGAACTAATCTAGACCTGGTCCCTAGCGGACTCGGCTCCAGCGGAAGCACTTGACACCTCAACCTCCTCTGGACATCTATTTCCTGGACGGAGTCATCATGCCTATAACTCGTCGACAACCGCTCATACTCCGGGTATTCGAGAGCTATTTATTTCAGTATACCAACCAGGCTATCCACTCTACAACGATCATCGACGTTCTGCAGATACACACAAGCCAGGAAGGGAAGGTGGTGTTCTGAGGAGCCCAGCCCCTGATGGAACACGACAACAGGATTGAGGGTCAAAACCAAAAAAAATCATACTGGTGTTGTGGAGAAATGAATGGTAGGATGATATAGTGCAAAAGGACTCGAACAAAGTGCCGTTTTCGATGGGTTAAATAAGGAAATTGCTGCACACCAATGCCTACCTAAGAATCTTGGCAGCGTGCTGGCGGCACCAAAGGGACTAATACACCATGAGTACAACGAAATTCCTCCACGAGTTCTTATCACCTTCACCCACGTTCACTCGTGGAAATCATGCAATGGTGCAAGCGCCGGGCTTGCCTGCTGTGTGGGGAGATTTGTTCAGCATGTACGGCCCACCCCTGAGCTCTACCGAGAGAGGGGCAGATAATCCCTGAGCACAGGTATATGAGACTCCCATTCCCCCTTCTTCGTCTCTTAGAAAGCAGCTTACTCCCCGTCACATGTTATCTTCAATTGGCGCGAGCATAACCACGTTGTCGAGAGCGAACCGCGTGCTCCGATGTAGACCAAGCCATTGCGACGTCTCTGTCTCCGGTTATCCCTCGAGATTGGCGTTGCTGCAAGTGAGGCTGCGGCCAAATCCTTTTTGATCGCCACGCATTTCCAGGCGGTTCGCTTCACCACTCAGGGGGCGTGTCTGACAGGCTTGCTTCTGCAACAAGAATCAGGCTCTACATCGTTAGGCATCTCGCTTGACCATGATTTTTTATTCTCCGATTTGTCTGCCTGACTTGAAGAGTAAAATGGGTCACAATATTTGGGGCGACCCGTTGAAACAATGCACGGTCTGACTTCCTCCATAAATGAAATGTAAAGAAGCTTCCATAGAAGAAGCAGCAGCGACTCATAGCAAAACAAATCCAGTGGTTTTCATTGTGCTAGCTTTCAGTCAAACCTCCATTGTCATTACGGCATCTTTGTGGGCTTGCTCAAAGAGAATGAAATCTGAATTTGATGCAATACAAAGTTACCATTCCAGGCTTCTGGTCCTTGGTGCTCCGAGCTGTTCAGATGTCATCATTTATTTGACTTGCTTTCATATGAAGAATAGAGGAGTTGGGAGTGGCAAGGTGCGAACTTCTGCACCTGGTGCTAAGCCAAGGCTCAAAATTGAAAGAAAAATATTGCTGGAAAATTGCATGTTTAAAATAGTTACGAGGATAGAAATATCAAAACAGGAACGACACCAGAACCCAAATTCTTACCCATTTTCCTTCTCGAGTGAGAGGTAGAGGGATAGAAGGAAGGAAATAAATATGGCGCGAAGCACTGGAACAAGACATCCCCTTCTGCGAGACAACAGCGGGACGGGCCGCATGGTCTCTCAATTTTAAATAGACGTTTTTGACGAATACTCCAAAAAGAGCAGAATGAAGCGAGTATCTCTGGACTTGATCGAAGCTCCTCGAACAATCTCGTCGTAGCTGGTGCAGCGGTGTGCGGATATGGAGGGCATCGTGCGTTCCAACGGTTCTTTGCGTCGACCTGCATCGTGGAGTCAACTGAAACAATTGTATTCGACCTCGGGTACGAGGCCGCGGTCAGAAGTTTGGATAATAGAAGGGTTAACGCCCTGTGAGTGCCCTGAAAGGAATAGGCTGATGCTCTGGAGGCCCTATAACCTGTCCCCTATCAGAAAATATACTCCATTTTGAGCAGCATCTTAATGAAAATCTGAAGAGTATAGAATACAGAATATAAAGAGTGAGTGTTACTCTATAAATTCTAAGCAGAAATACTAAGTGGTTATTTAATTATTCGCTTTAGTTGATAGATTATTGCTTTCAGGGCCGTTTAGCGAAGAAAGCCATCCAGACTTCTGACCGCTGCCTCCGTACTGCCAACCGCCAACACGCTCGCTCGACTATACCCTCAATTCCAACCCAACTGAAGCCATGAGGCTGTGGCAGATATTTGGCAGATGATTTGGTGGAGGCAAGCGACGGTAGCCGTTGAGGAGGCTATGCTTACTCATTTGCATGGTCATAGTACTTCTGTGGAAGCGCGTGATGGCAGCGGACAAGGCGGTCTTCTCAGGCATACTCTTCCAAGTCGTCTGGGGCGAAATATACTGATTCGATCGATGTCTGTGGCTTCGGATACATTGCGAGTGTACCCAGAAGCAGAAATTATATGGTGAGGATCTGTAAGCAGACCGTTTCATAGCTATGTATGTGCCTATATTGGATAAGAATTTTCATCTTTGGAGACATGAACTTGCAAGCTTAAATCGCTATGCCTCCAAATTACTGCAAATTTGGTATGCATGAGAGCTTGGCTAGAACTCCGCAAATATCCATGTACCTGCTAGATTGGCGCTATCCTGCACTCCCAGTCTACATTAGCTAGTTACCTCGTAGGACTAGACAATGCACTCTTTTGCCACACTCTCGTGTTTACTTCGTACAGTAAGGGTCCACCTTACGTTCTTGTACAATCGTTGAGTTGCCTCATGTTGTACAACGTATGCTGCAATCGAAATATCCATTGGATGCTGAAACTGCCATTCATGTTGAATCCAATGATGGCTTCAAAAACTTGGGATTGGAATTATTAGCGCGTAATTATGGAAATTACTCAAGGGTAAGGCAAAGTGCACTGTATCCGCAGCCTCGATCTCTTGTTGCCTTTATATCTTCACTCCTATTCGGGTTATATACTCTCAAGTCTTCTTAAACTTTCCCAAGACGACGCGTATGATCGAAAAATTAACTTTAGAGGACTGGGAATCCTTAGAGCTCAACGCTACTTAAGCTATAAGGCTTCCAGTTTCATTAGCTGCTCGTTTTCAGCGACCATTCCTACCCTAGTTTGGCACCTATGCCCAGTGCGTATCACGTACTGGAGGAGATATGTCTTCTACTCAGTTAAGGAGCAAATCACAAAGGCTTTAAATAAATACAGACCGCTACTTTAGCGCTGTTTTGGAACGATCGGCTTGACCAGCCCTGGAGGGTTGGGGTTCGAAAGGGGTTAGTAAATGGCTTGGCAGGGGCCACTCGGGAAGCATCCGAGTTCGGCGCGTGGAACGACAACTCTCATGCATCACAATTACATTCTTGATACTTCATTCTCCGCCTCATAACCATTGTTATAGTTTAAGAGAATAGGAGATTGTAAATCCGAAAAAGACTTTTTGATGGAGTCAAATGACCAGGTCATATCTGTATAGCCCGGCGCATGTCAAAGCCAGACTCAAGGTGGGAAATATTGCAGTAAGAGGCGGTCAAGAAGAATTTTCATAATACCCAACATTAAAGTCACAAACTTTTCTGGAATACCAATATGCGCCTGCATCGACTTCAATACCACGAAACTACTCATCAACCCATCCATGATCATCTAGGAACAGCCCGCATCCGAGCAGCCCAATTCTTAATCGGTCCTTTTCAAGAACCACTTGCTTGATTGAAGTTCGACAGAAGTGTCACAAGAACAGCAGAATAGCTACCAAAAGTTAGGACAGACAAGAAGACTCTAAGAGTATGCACAGCTCTTACGTGAGGATTGTCAGAAAGACATCATGTGGGGTCAACTGAACTACGGTACACATGACCGCTAAGTGGACAAGCACAAAGCATGCCATGATACCTGCCATTACACCACGGCTCAAGGTATCTAGAAAGAGAGAGAAGACAGGTGGCAGCAACGCTGCTACGCCGAGAGTGGCTGCTATGACATTCTCAAGTATCCGGACGCGGTCTGTTGAAAGGTGGACGCCATGACTTCCGTTCGCTTCATCACTTTCCGAGCGAGCACCAAAGACCCACTGTTAGTAAAGTCAGTCATGCCATAACTGCCGATAGAATCCATTGTTACGTTAAAGGTATCAAAGTGATACATACATTGATGAAGGAATCATGCCGGCGGGAAAGTCTTGTCTCTATCCAATCATGGAGCCGACCACCCTGTTGGGCCGCCAACGACTTCTTCTTAATTGTTATAAAGTCATCTACTTTCATGAGGAAACTTTGCTCGTCCTTCTGAATTGGACCTCTGGTAAAGACCCATTCGAGGACATCCGAGTGATGGCGAGGTTGTGCATTCTCAAAGGATTTCATCTTGGCGTACTTCAGAAAGAAATCGTCTGCTTCCAGTCAGCATCCGTTCTTGTCCTTATAGATGTGGGGGGGGG
>AYLM01000168.1:0-31211 GCA_001625345.1 Cairneyella variabilis | reverse complement strand
GAACTACGGGGGGGGGGGGTTGTTGCCGTGAGCTGCGGGTTGGTTGTTGACCTGATTCGCAGAGTTATTTTGCGCTGCGAAATTCCCTCGGAGCCTCCTAACTTCGGCCAGCAGATCGTCTTCCTTGTATTTCTGGGGTCCTTTGAGTCCCCCTCCGGTGACTGCCATGTCCACTGCTACATCAGTGAAGTCCTCGAAAGTAATGAGTGAAAAGCGTTTCCTGACCCAATTTGCCATGGAAGAAGTATGAGAACGCCATCTGTAGATAGCTCCAGGTCTGAGACCATATACCCTGAGATCCCTGCACTTTAAGGGCACGCTACTGCTGCTAGCCCACTTGACGAACGGGAGAACATCGTAGTCCGTCCACTTGTATATGATGTTGGAACAGGCAATGAGACGAAAACGTCTCCCTTGATCGAGGGCAATCTGATTGAAGAACTTAGAGGCGGCCTCTAGACGAATGTTGTCTCTATGCTTGAAAAAGTGCCAGTTGCCTCCCATCGTCCTGTTGGTGTGTCAGTGCTTTTGATCAGAGAGTGCTCGTGATAGGAGAGTGCTTTTGAACAAGGAACGCACCAGATACATGCATGTGCACGGCCCAACTCCGCCTTTACATTGTCCGGTTGTTTCTGTAGGCCATTTTCGAAGTCTTGTTCGGACAGCTTGAAAGTGCTAAGCTTTCTGTCAGGATCTCTTATGCCGTTCTTTTTCTCTTCCCATTTTGGAAACTTGTCGTGGACCAGTGCAATGACGGAGGTGATTCCAGAATGATCGACGGCTTGCTTAAGGACTTCGAACCCAACAGTGCTACCTACTGTGACAATGACAGTCTGTTGTTGGGGTTGTTGATTGGCCTGGGCCGGTTGGCTAGTGTGGTTACTCATGATGGCTGTATGTGGAGGTCCGACAGTGTTCTTGGGTGGCGATGCAGTGGACAAGGAATAGAAAATATCGTGCGACGTGAGAATTTTTCGTGGGCAAAAGAGTAGAGTAACGGTGTGATGGTATTGATGTCGATGTATGCGTGTTCGCAGTGTTCCAAAATCAAGTAAACGTACGTTGGTTGACGATATCGACTCTGGAAAATGATGTTGAAGAAGAAAACTGTTGGGGGAAAAGGAGCCCTTAAGTAGGACAAGAGGGATCACTTTGTACCTTCTGTTTTGAATGAGCTGACAGAAGTTGCGAGGATCCGTTGTCAACAGCTGCGTGCCTTCCATAATCGCTGTTGCGGCTTCCAAAATATCTCACCCTGAAAAATATTCACATGACAGGGACTGAAGGGCACGGAACGGCTGGCAACGCAAAAGTGTTGGGAACATCAAAATATTTCATGTTCAAGAAACATTCAGCGCTCGCAGACAAATCCTAGTCTTGTAAATCATACATTACTCGGAACATACTACCAACTTCTTTACCAGCACTTCCTTACCGACCTTCGGTCAATGCCTTCCTTCCCTTCTTCTTTAACTCAGCATTCTCGAACGTCTGCTTCTCTTCACCACTTTCCGCCAAGTCCAACGCCGCAGCTGCCAATTCATCGACTCTGATACTGGGCACTAAACCCATCACAGCATTCATAATACCACCATTCTTCTTCAACACAAAAGACGGTCTCATAACGAAGGTCTCAAAACATGCGCCATTCTTGGTAGCAAGGTCAATGACTTTCGACTCCGCCTCTCCAGTGATTTTCCTCGCTTCCGCACCGTACGGTAAGAGGATCCTCGCATTCTGATCGCGCACAGCAATGATACCAGACGTGAAGATGAAGCGGAACTTCTTGTTCTCACTCTGTGACAATTCCTTAAATGTCTTGGCAGCAGCAAGAGTGTAGTCTAACGAGACCTTGCGGGCGATGGCTGGATCCGGAGACTTGGCTCCTATTGTCCTGTTCATTTCATCAGCTCCTTCCTTTGGACGAAAGGCCACGAGACGTCCCATATGCATGCATCGGCTCCTGCCAACTGTGCCTTCACTGATGGAGAGTAGTTTTCGAAATCCTCAAGTATGACGACGCTCAATTTCGGATCGGTGAACTGGGGGAGAGGCTTTCGGGAAAGGGCGATGACAGAGGTGATTGAACTGTGTGATAGGGCTTGGGTGAGGATCTCAGCCCCGATGAAACCACTTGCGCCGGTGAGGACGAGCTTCATCGTAATGATTATGATTGTGAAAGATGAGGAGTTTGTTGATTGTGTAGATTGGATTTAAAGCAAATCTTTTCAAAGATGAAGGCGTGGCGGTTTAATGACGAGATGAACTGTGGATGAAAGGACTTCCTTCCATCGCACCTTCTCTTTATGAGCAAACAACGAAAGGGGCCCTCCTTGGGAGACCCTCCGCGCTTTCTCGAATCTGAAGACAGGATTGAGGTCGGGAGGACGGATGACCCGCAGGAGGTTACAATCCGCCAATCAGAGTGCAGTCGGGCTGATATTGACCCGGCCAAAGTCACAGGACTATATAGGTATTTTGCCTTCGGGCGACCTCTCCCGTTCTCGCACCTCGAGGAATGAAGTCGGCAACAAGTGTGTTACGTGAAAGAGATCCAAGTCCGGCGGTACCTTGGTGCCTCTTTCATCAAAGTTTGGGTGCCATTTGTATGATCGACAGTGTTTTACGCGCTCCTCAACTCTTCCGTATCATGACGCGATGACTTTGATCGCGTCCTCTTCGTTTGATCACGGTATTTTGCTTTTTTGTGTTCGTATTTTGATGGATGGCACTTCCATTTAAGCTTGAGACGAGCCCAAGTGGAGCTAGGAGGCTGTCAATCTACGTTGATGATGCACTAGGCATGTTGATAGCCTCAACAATTGAGCCTTTCGCGGACCGAGCAACTCCTGAGGCGAGGGCTTTCTTCGAACACCGTCTCTTCCTTGTAGAAATGAGCTTCAATTATCAATTCTGTGTAGAGTCTGTGGACTGCTATTGAGAAGACTTGAGATTCGTCAATTTTGGTTTCGTGGTCATCCATCTTGTCGTCAATAATGCCTACGTTCGGTTCCTGCCGCGGTCTGCGGGGCACTTGCGGGGATTGTCTCGAATCCAGATCGTACCTGAGCTAGTCTGAATTTACCCCTTACTGCCCCACATATTCATGATATAATTCATTCTCAAACACCTCGCCGGCTCAACCAAAGTCAGTAAGCCTCATACCACAAGTGCCTCGGAGCGCCCGTTCCTCTTCAAAATTCTATGCTTCTATGTGAAATCGACGATCAAGTGGATCATGGAGACATCATGACTCTGGAGCAAAACCTTCTTCACGACTGAGAAGAGTGACGAGATGCTCAAATATGAGGAGTAAATGGGTATATAGAGGCCGAGATATCCCTCCTCAAGCATTTCTCATCAGCAATCTCATTCACAATCCATCATCTTCTTACAACCTCAACAAGAGAACAAAATCCAAATCTACCCATCACTACAATGTCTGGAACATACAAGCCCACTGGTATTTCCCTCATCAGGCACATCTGCCAGTTCAGTTGACTGACTGATATCAGAGCACGACGGTCTTAGGCAGGATGGCACTAAGGATCCTCGTATCGGTACCGGAGGTACTTATTTCTTCGCATTCCTCTCTTCTTGTTCGCTGTATAGTTTTTGTGCTTACACCGCCTCCAGAGTTCGCACACGGGAAGGTCGACCCCGTCGAGGCTGGTAAGCAAGGCGGTCAGACCGGTGGCAGTGCCGGCGGTCAGGCGTCCAGAGGGGACAACTACAAGCCTACTGAGCACGAAGGTCAGAAGAAGGATGGTAGAGGGACGGACGTGTCAAGCAGTAGATTGGCTACCACTCAGCCTTGACGATCTCGCGGAGCTGGTGCTTCGATGAATGTTTACTGTATTGGAGGAATGAGTTGACTGGAATTTGGATTTGATATTCTGACATAGAAAGAGGTTCGCATGAGAAATGAAGTGACTTTGCTGTTCATTAACTTAGTGGTCATTCTTAATTTTATTGTACGACGGCTAGCGTCTTCGTGCTGGCAAGTGCCACACCACTACGCCGAAACCTTGACAGCAGGTGTCTGCTCTACGGGCTCATTCACGTGCAAGCCATTCGCAGCTTTTACAACCTCTTTCTTTTCCTTCATCTCAGGCTCAGTTCCCTGCCGATTAATTACAATATCTCCATTCTCGTCCGCATGTTTCTCCTTCAACACATCATAATAGTACTGCCACGAAGGATGACTTCAGGAATCGTCTTCTGCCTTGGCATTCGCAAAAGATTCTCCCCTGTATGTTCCTGCAGGCACGGTGTAGTCTTCCCACATCAGGCCTCACTTCTGCGGCACTGGTACCAGGAGCTCGACGAGGTCCCCAGGACTCGGGATTGGACACATCTGTTTCATCTCGTCAGCCAAAGATTTCGAGACGAGAAAGGAGCATCTCACAAGCAATATTAAACCCATCCACCTCCCCATGCTCCGCCCAATCCTCCATAATATCTGCAACCATCTCTGGGGTCCCTACAGGCATAAGATCAAACCCACAAAATGCCATCTTCTCGCCCATCATCCTTAGCGTAATCCGCTGTCCTTCAAACCTCTTCAACATATTAATTATCGCATGAATTGAGTTATCGCTCTTTCCCACACTATTGATATCGAATGGCTCATCCAGCGGATATGAGCTCAAATCAACATTCAGATACTGACTCAGCTTGGCGATTCCTCCTTCCCAATCCGCGCACGCTTTGTACTTCTCGTACTTCGCTTGAGCTTCTTCTACTGTAAGGCCTAAGATTGGCGTCATCTGAGGGAATATCTTCACGTGCTGGGGATCTCAACTGAGAGCTGCGGCTGCGGCGCACACTTCTTTCACATAGCCGACGGTATCATTTGGCTTGCCGCCGCTGACGAAGATCGCTTCTGCGTGTTAGGCAGCGAACACTTTGCCTGCGGGCGAGGCGCCGGCTTGGAAAATGACAGGCGTGCGTTGAGACGAAGGGTGCGCGGCGCCGATGGCTTGCGTGCGATAATGTTTGCCATTGAAGGTTATCTTGTAGACTTTGGTGGGATCGTAGGCACCTTTTTCGGGGTCGAATAGCGTGGAGTCGTCTTCCCAGGAGCCTTCCCAGAGAGAGTAGCAAATGTCAATGTATTCGTGGGCTTCCTCATGTCCCTTGTCGTGAGCTGTAATCTTGTCCAGGCCATTGGCTTTGACTGAGGGGTTGGAGTAACTTGTGACCATGTTCCAGCCAGCTCGGCCGTTTGTCAGGTGATCAAGAGTGGAATACGTCCGAGCCAGAATGTAAGGTGCTGACGAAATTTAGAGACGTTCTAGAGCACATAGATACGGACTTACGAATGTAGGATGTGCTCGCAGTGATACCAAAAGGGGCTGATTTTTGTCACAGCTGCCATAGCAGAAACTAACATCAGAGGATCTTGCTTGATAATATGAGGGCCTCCTTTATAGGAAGCATCAACGGAACCACCGTAAGTACTGTGTCCAGCGTAGGTGTCTGCAATGAAAATTGATGTGATTTTGCCCTTCTCGGCTAGCTTGGCAAGCCAGAGCCAGTACTCCAGCCGGTCTTTGGTATGCCCATTGTCCGTAGGAGATCTGATTCAGAGTCAGCAGAGATTCTATACATCGTTGGGCGGACGAAATTACTTCCATTG
Organism: Cairneyella variabilis; assembly: GCA_001625345.1. Taxonomy (NCBI): domain Eukaryota; kingdom Fungi; phylum Ascomycota; class Leotiomycetes; order Helotiales; genus Cairneyella; species Cairneyella variabilis. The sequence goes on along the minus strand of AYLM01000168.1, from coordinate 25,570 downwards.
TCCTATTGAGACGTGACGGCAAGTACATGCTCCCTCGAAGAAGTTCAATTGCATCTTCTTGGTTGATTCAGCCATTTTGAGAAGTAAGATGTAGATAAGAGACTCAAAGAGAAAGTTAGATACTGGAAAAGCTCTGTACTTTTTTAAATAGCCGCTTTAGATGTGACGAGAAGCCCTATCACCAAATCGGACCCATTCATTCTGTTTCGGCATGGGAAGCCGATGATAACATTCGGCTGGCAGAGATGGCATTCGCAACTCTTGGGAATATCGAACAGCGACTCTTATCAACCTCCAATGGTCATCCACTGGGGCGACGTCTTCAGTATGGAAAATCATTAACAAATGCGACGGATGCCATCACAGTCACCTGACCAAGCGGTATCATGCCACATGGCTGAGAAAACCTCTAGGACATCTTGTAGATGCAACAGCAACTTAGAATCCATGTGTATAGCGCTGAATAGCTCCTTGGGCTTCGGTCAAACACATTGAATGTTCAAGAATGAGGGTTTCCGTCTCGTGATTTAGGGGCAAAGCGGGGATGATCAATTTACACGCTAGACACGATCAACTTGCATCGACGCGTCTGCAACCGAGTCCGTATGCACTGTGTCCATACTTGCACACCGCCCTCCACACAATTCCTCCTTTCCTTACTTCCCCAGACCTATGACTTGTGGCTGTTCTCTGGCAAGTGCAACCACTCCGTTCTGTGGACTGGCAAGGGGAGGGTGAAATTAGCACTCCAAATTTTTTTGAACTCAAAGAACTTCTACCTATCGATCTTGAAAGCTCTTTGCCTTTGAAGCTTGCCTTTGAAGCTCATTTTTTACAGCAAACTGCAGTTGGCATCTTCGGAATGGAGAACGCAGGACAGTGTAAAGCTCTGAAGGTTTCGGACGAGAAACCTTGTCTGGAGCCTGCGACTTCTGTGAATGGGCTTTTTTGTGCTTTTCACTCGAAACAATGTCAAGGTAAACTACGAATTCCCTCTAGCCAACAGTCAAGCCCCCCTCATTCAAAATAGTTTTGGCATCTAAAATATTTTCGACACACCAGTAACTGATGACGACGAATTTAGGTCTGTATAGGGGCTACAAGAGCCGTAACGCCCGTCTGGATCGTCTAGCTGCCAACCCTCCTCCATACCTGGCAGAAACGAAGGTCCCTCTCTCGAATCAAACTTTCTCCGATGTCACGACTCAGGAAACTCTTAAAGAGATCCACGATTATCTCTTCCTCAAATTCCAGCTTCTAGAACGAGTCATCCGAGCCAGGAAGCTACATCACTCTCGATTCTTCTCGCAAGATATGGACTATGGACACGCAAAGTTTTTGGATGCGTTGCAAGGCCAAAAGGCCTCTACAATGAAAGCACTGGAGAGGCTAGAGAGAAGAACCTCAGAGGTGCTATACGCTCAGCAGAAATGGTTCACCTGGGTACGGGAATGTCAGGACGAAGAAGAGAAAACACGAGAAAAGGAGCAGAAGAAAGTCAAGATGGAGGCTGCTATGTTCAAACGGCATTGGAAGGCTGCCGAAATGCGAATGAAGAACATTAGAGCAAAGGAAAACCAGAGAAGACAAGACGCTTTCCTGGATCAGGTATACCAGGAGCGTATGGCCGAGAGAGAGAGGAATGGAGAACTTGACACTGATGATGAGATGGAATGGGATCCTATCGAGGATGTTTTGGAAGATAGCAGGGGAAGCTACATTGATCTCATCCAGAGCTTTCTTTGGATGTCGACTCCTGACGAGTCTTCGCAAATGGAAGTCACGATGGAAGACACTTCTGTTAATGAATCTTCTATTCTCTCTGAGACTTCCGAGTCCTCCCAGAAGATCAATGCCAATATCCCGGAGACTCCGAAGGCATCCAAGAAGTCCAAATCAAAGAAGAAGAAGGCCACTCCAAACGCTGCCCCTGAAACGCCAGCACAGGAACCAGATAAAAGTCTCATAGAGTCAAGAGATGAGATTTACGACAGGCTAAATAACGGAGTCGACTTCACCAATGACAAGATAGCTGGCCTCATGGTGGCAGGTACGATCAACAAGCCAGTGATCACCACGAAGACGAATACATTCCCAGAAGAGGAAATTCAGCGTCTACTTTCCGAAATTGCTGAAATCAAGCATCTTTTGTTTTGTCGTCTTCTTCTGGGCCATGCCGCACTGCTACCGGCTGCTCTTCGAGCAAACAATGTATCGGAATTCCTTGCAGACCCGGAAGTGACGCCAGCTGCTCTCCGTGATATTTGCTTGAAGATGGAGAACCCAGGCCTCCAAGAGATCCGTGATGCATGTGCAGATCTTTTCCGTACTAACGAGGAGAGTGACGAGGAGGAAGATGTTGAAATGAAAGATGCCACCCACGACAGTGGAGACACTCCAGATGATTCTATGGTTTTCAAGCCCTCCAAGTCCGAAGGGGCTTTGCCAGACAAATGGATTCCCAAAAGGGAGAAGAAGGCAATGAAAAGAGCAAAAAGGATGGGTGTCCCAATACCAACTATGGATTCAATGCTTCAAGACATTGAAGGCGGTACCATCGACTTTGGCACACCAAATGATGCGCCAAAACCACAGAAGAAAATCCGCGTCAAGATCTGTGGACGGACCATCTGGAATTATCCCAGCCAAAGTGCCATGATCCGCGGAGGATGGCTCCATTTCTGTATCATTGCAAAGGAGAGTACCCTCCAGGAGGCCGTTTCACTTTGCCGTCATTGGGATGAGTTTTTTGAGCTCAACATTCTCGCGATCTGGAACTATTTCCCAGCGAAGAATTGGATTCAATGGGTGGGCAATCGCTTTCGCGAACAAATGCTCCAATTAGTATGTGTCCCTTTCGTCTTCCTTACTGCCAAGCATACCCGCGCAGTTTCATTCGCATGATTTTTAACTGATATCTGCTTCGTTAGGGGTTTATCGTATACTTTGATTGTGTCGATCCGGATGCTGATAAGCTCATGCTTCGTCACAGAGAAGCGGCTCGCCGAGGACAATTGGCACGGAAGAACACCATGTTCGAGGCTCGGAACTTCATGTGCGCACACATCAAAAGAGATGACCAAGCTAGTCGTCGACTAATACAATACCTTTCAATGCAATCCCACCGAGTTCTTGTACTTGTTCGAGATGCAGAGACTGGACGTCTGCTCATCAAACCACCGGAGGAAGAGAAGTGGCTCTGGCGTGAAAGGACTGGAACTAGCACTTCACGGGCCAACATGAAATGGCGGAACACCAAAGAAGTCGGCCCGGCGCTTTTCGAAGAGATGGACAAGTACAGAGAATGGACCTTCTCATTCAAGGAATACTATGACGTTTACGTGTGGGATTTGGTTCCAGGGGAGCCCTTTGCAGTCCTCTACAATTGTATTCAAGAGGTATGTCTAGTATGTTTTGACGACAGAGAACTTCCACTGATACTCGCAGATGCTTTACAAAGCCCTCAGAGTTCGGACTGGAACAGATGCATACTGTCTTGCAGCTCCTGTCATGAAGACCCTCTACCAAGACAGGGAGACAAATCGTGTGCGTGACATACGACCTGGGGAAAATGTCCAGAGCTGCTATGACCATCTGCACAGCGACAAAGTCCAATTCTATTATGGGAAAATTCACCCTGATGATATGAATACCAGCAAAAGGATCTTTCCCACTGAACCTAACAAGGTTCCTCGTGGACTTTACTACAATAGAATTGATGAGCTAGAAGACGAGATCCTGTTCCCGGAGGAACGTTCCTCCGGCTCGATTGAGATCGGAAAAACTGAGCCTATCAAGGCATTGGAAGAAGGAGGATTTTTGATGAACAAGTTTATCGAGGCGTCCTGGGAGTCGGAATGGTCTGACTCTGAAGAGGGCAAAGATGACCCAACCAATCCAAAGTCCCATGGCTCTTCAGACGAATGGGAGGACGAGACCGATGAGAGTGCCGACGAGGATGCCTTCGACTTCGACGACGATGAAGATGAAGATGGAGAATATGTCTTCGACTGGAAGGATAAGAATCCCGCCCTTCCGTCTATCCCGGACGCGGGATCTAGTGCCACCGAACGTAGGGATATTTTTGAAACTTAAAAATTTATGGTGCTAATTTTTGATAGACGCGGATTTCATCAAGGGATTGCCCGTTGCAGATGACATGAAGAAACCCATGCTCAATTATCTGAAGAATTATGGCACTCCGAAAGATAAACCAAAATCTAAGCGCAAGCAACATAACGAGATGGAGGACGAATTTATGGCGTTTATTGACAAAGAAAAGTCTAGAAGTAAGTCAAATCTTCCAAATTTCTTTAGGAGATGAGTATCTTTGGGACTTGAATATTTTGATCACCGTCTGACCATGTCATGACTTGTTTCCTTCTGCACTTGAACAACAGTTCTCCGCCGCATTCATCACGCTACCGAGTGCATTTATCCCAGTGTCCTCCTAACAATGGCAATCCAAACCTTGCGCGAGCTAACATTGTGGTAGTTTTCAAAGGAGTCTGGCACAATGCAGATCTCGCTCCCCAAGCTCAGCCACGCTATGTAGAAATGTTGGATATGGTGAAGAAATCCCGTCGCTTTAACCACAAAGCGGGTATCGAGCATAAGCCTGTAAAACTGGCCATCGTCCTTCTCGACGAGCTCAATGTGATGGAGACTGAAGGGGAAAGAGATGTCCACAAAGCAATCGCAAAAATCTCACCGTTCTTCTTCCCAGCATTCTTAGCCTCTGAGTACGGAAAGCCATTCAAAGGGTCTATGCTGTTCAATCAGGAAGAGCGTGCAAAGCAAGGACCTCCAGATTGCCGGAGTCACATCTCGAATAAGATGCGCCCGAAGGAATTTTGGAACGAGTGGGACGCAAAGTGGAAGGCTTCAAACGATCTAGACGATCTTCCAGAAGAGTGGGATGAAGTGATTCGGCCTATCATTGCACGTCGTAAGTCAATGCTTCTCTCTGAACTCCTATGCGACGCAAAACATCTTGCTCTCAAAAATCTTTTCCCATACAAATATCACCTCAGCCCTCGCTTCTTTCAACGCCTGTTTCGCTTTACCAAGCCTGTTGAGCTCAACTAATACCTCTCAGTATTTAAATCCGGCGTCATCCGCAGCCGCACAGACGACGACTTCGCAGGCCAAGCTATTGCAGCCGTTGAGCCCGGTAAAACCAAGCGTGATCTTTTCTTCGACTGGCGCGAGATAACCCCCACTATTCAGTTGGGCCCGAACCGCAAAGATCCTCACAAAACAACCCCTTTCAAACTCGCGGCCAAAACCTTCGCAGCCAAGAATCCAAACGCACGCTTCGCAGTCTTCACTCTCTGGAGCGCGCCTCATTTCTGGCCTCTCATGCTTGGGTATGATAACCGCGGGGGTACCAGCTTCCGCGACCTCGTAGGCAGGACATGGAACTGGATGTTCGTACCGAAGGACATGCCGTACAGTGAGTGGAGTATTGATATCACTGCGAGGCAGCGGGTCGAGCCGTTCTGGGGTAAAAGCAAATTTTTGGGGAAAGAGGGTGAGAAGGTTGTGGTTAAGAGGGACAAGTTCCTTGTCATGGGAAAGGATGAGAAGGATCTGTTTAAGCTGGCGAGTGCGGTGATGTATATGATCCAGTGTCGGCCGTGGAGACAGGAGGTGGATTTGTGGAAGAGTTGGGTTAATGTCGATGCGTCTTTCATTGAGGGACTTCAGGATGCGTGGTTGGACTAGATTGGAGGAATGACATCGATTGAGGCACACTCTCAAAGGCGAACTCAAGATACATGAGACTAAACTTAAAAACTTCGGTATATATTGTGCAAGACGACCTAACAATGCTCAGTACCTGACGATTCGGCGAGGCTGCAATTTGCACTTTTACAATGCCACCGAAGCTACGCGAGGGGGCCCCTGAAAGATGGCTTGCGGGTGTGATAGCGCGGAAATTTGCAAGGATTCGCAAAATGCACCTTTGTCAACGAATCAGCATCATCCGATCCGCACTGTCTGCCCAGGGGTGGTCTCAGCGCTCAGCCTTGTGCTGGCAACCCATTATTTCAAGCGTTGGGATGTGTCTTCGCTCCTTTCATCCTCTTCGACCATCACTCTCTGACCGTGGGTTAATCCTATCCTGAATATCGCAGAAGTCCAGACGTTCGCGAATTGGTGTCTCGGAGATATGTCGCTCAACGCGAGCAATCGGCAACAGTGCGATGCTGACCTGCTACATCCTTCGGAGCAGCCTTCGATAACTGCCCGGTTGAAACGCAACAATGAGAAATGGGATTCTCTCAAAGCTGCGATCCGTGCTTGTTACCTGAAGGAAGATCGAACGCTGCGCGAAACTATGCAAGAAATTGAAGCGGAGTATGGATTCAAAGCAAGGTACGCTAACGAGCACAAATATTCGGCAACCAATCTGAGTATCTGTGGTTTTTAAATGTCTATGGTGTCAAGATACTTAGAGTATGAGCTGAGTTCTTTACAGTGAACGCAAGTGGAAAAAGAAATTCAAGGAATGGAAATTCGACAAGAACATCTCGGCAAAAGATATGAGCATTGTTGTGGCCAAAGTGGAGAAAAGAGCCAGAGAAGATGGAAAGGAGACGGTCATTTTTCATGGAGAAATTGAAATCACGCCACAGAAGATAGAGAGCTTCAAACGAAGGAAAATCACTGCCACAGTGGATCCTGTTTCTCCCAGCGCTGGTGAGTATACATAGTCTTCGCAAATGAATCGAGATTTGCTGATTAGCGCACAGAAACGCCAGAAAATATGACTTATCACACTCCTGCTCCTAAGGAAGCACAGTGCGCTCTCCCGGAGGGTTTGGGCGACTTGACCATAGCTCCAGAGTGCGGTAGCTCCTCCCATGTCAACAAGCGAGATCTCGACACCGCAGATCTCGACTCTCAATATTCCAGCCCTCAAGATCCCGACAGCGACACTCCAGAGGGCGATACCCAGTCACTGAATCCACATCCAGTTGACTCCACTCATCAGCCACCGGCAATTGTCCCTGGTAAATATATCAACTCGAATAGTCTTTCTGATGATGCCTTACCCGCTGAGTCGACAGCCATGGAAGTAGATTCTACACCTTCCAGCCCATTGACCTCGTTCGAAAGTTCTTTATACAGCCCAGTGCCAAGAGCAATGGGACGTTTAAGAATTACCTCCGACTTCCGCAAACCTAGCCTCCCAGCATTTCCCGGGCAACTAGGCTTCGACTACTGGAGCTATGTTCCAATTAACTCCCGTAATAAATTTCCTGATAGCCTGTATCAAGGTCCGACCAATGACATCCCAAGGGCCCACGAGATCAGCCTAGAAGAAATCCTCGGGAGTGCAGAGAAATTCCTGCTAAGGCTTCTGAGAGAGGCGAAAGCCTATTGGCTTTTTGACGAGTCTCAATACGTCAAGGTGGTGCATGAGATAGTAACTCCCGTAAGCGCCCAGATCAATTTTGGACAGTTACTAGATGGAAAGCCACACCAGAGAAGCATATTGAGACTTTTACGCCTAGCCGTGGGTTCTCTGTCTGGGTGTGGAGTTTCTGATAAATCCTGGCTCACTGAGAGTTGGTTCGAACTTGCGGAATTGGGGCGAATCTATTCTGTTCAAGAAGAGTATTACAATGCGGAATTATGTTTCGACTTCTCAACCCGGAAAATTTGCCTTCAAAGAGATCAATTTTCTGTACGGAGAAGAGCCCTCGCATATCTGAACTGCTGTCAGCATCACCAACGGCTTGGTCAGGTTTGTGGCGGCGAGAGTCTTTACATGCTGCACAGAACATTTACCTGCCTGCAGTCTACACCTGGAATGCACAAAGACCTGATCGAGCTTGCGGGGCGGCTTCTGGACGAAGCCCGGGTCAGTCTCTATGATTTCGACTCGGATTTCATTCACGGCGGGTCAGACTATCAAAGGAGAATCTTGCCCTGGACCGAGGTCGATGCCATTCGCAAAAAATGTATCCGTCAGTTCGAATCATCTCAAGCAGTAGAACAAAATTTCGAGTTCACACCCACGATAGACATTCGTAATTGCAGTCGAAGTATACAAGAAAGTAGAGCCGATCCTTTGAAACGCCTACAAGTAGACTTTGGAGACTGGGTCCGCCGACCAGGAAGCTTTGCATCCAACAGCTCCCTTTCTTCAAAAGTCACCAGTAGCACTCAAAGTTACACGTATGGAGTGACATTCCATGCAGGCTCCATCTCTGGGATGAGCGACTTCTTTGTCGAAGACATATTTGCCATTCCTTGAGAATTGAGAAACGGGATCTGGGAGATAAGGTCGTGTTGAATTTTCCTTCCGTGAATATTGTTTCCGTGTCGCGGGATGGGAAGATTCAGTGGGGTATGGTTAGGCGTGGTATGGTCATCGATCATTTGAGAGCATTGGAACGAGGGAGTTCAAATCTGATTAGGAGAAGTCGAGACAGGATTGTACAATGAAAATGCACGTAAATTTGGGCTTTCCATTCATCCATACTGTGCTCATGTTAAGTCGAGGTCGCTCCAATGTGAAGGAACTAATGCCTAATGGAGTGAACCAAAGAAACTTGACAGCTAGCGTTATAAAATAGTTAGCTCAGCCTAACTTAGCTTCCGTCTCGTTTGAAATATTCAGAACGAAGAAAAATTGCTGAACTGTTTTTGTAATTCTTTACTTCCCACATCTCGACTCTATAGCTCCTTGGGTACTCACAGAAACAATGATGTCGTCGTCCCAGACCACCGCAATGCTCTTCGACCTCGACAACACACTCTTCGATGACACTCACTCCATGCGCATAGCCCTAGGCGCAGCATCCACGACTCACCCACACCTGTCCGCAATCCCCATCGCAGTCCTCAGCACAACCTACAAGCGCTCCCTAGAAACAGCATACTACCAATACCTTCGCCAAGAAATCAGTTATGCAGGAAAGACATTCTCAAAATCCGTCCATTCTTCTCAGCACTTGACCTACAGGAACCTCCACCAGAAGATATCAAGACTTTCACAGAACGAGATGAGGTAGCATACAAATCAAGCCGCCGAGCAACACCAGGCAGCATCGAAAGGCTTACACGATTAAAAGAGCATGGATCCCAGCTTGCTATCGTAACTAAGGGCAAATTGAAGACCAGCAAGAGAAAACGGAAGCTATTGGCGTGCTTCCACTTGTAGAGAGAATATGGACTTCTGAGGAAGTAGATGCTGCGAAACCTGATCCGAGGTTATTCATGTGTGCGCTCGAGGATCTGGTGCAAAGGTAAATGATTCGTATATGGTTGGGGATAGTCTCGAAATGGATATTAGGGGTACCTTGAGTGTTAGGATGAAGCCTATCCTGTTTGATCCGATGGCTACGGATACGGAATGTGAGCCTTTCAGGCAGCAGGTGCCCCTCATTCGCAACATGCCTGAACTCTTGGGGCTGTTAGGGGTCAGGGAGTGAGCGTCATCAGCAGACTCTGCGTGAAGGATTCGCGCTGTGAGAGGGTTGATAAAACTAGCAAAAAGTAAACTACAATTATTCACAGACTCATTAGTAAATACGACGATTTACCACACCTACCTCCCTTCAATCATCTCCATTAAATCTTTTCTTATCACCACCTAATATATCCACGGCCCGTTCATCAGCGTCGTCCTGAACGCCTCATCACCAGGCTGCGAATACTTTGGCAACCCCCACATACCCATTCAACCAATCCAGCACCGTATTATGCTAAACGAGCGAGTTCTCCGGCTTTAAGACCTAATGATTCTCGTCCGGGAAACTCAGCAGCTTGCTCGGGACACCTCTCTCCTGCAGCACATTGAACGCACTATGTGGCAGGTGAAGATGAGCTTGGTTCTTGGCTCTTGGCATTGACAAGCTTTAGTCCAGGGCATTGAGCTTCCTGGTGGAAGCTATTATGTTACCAAGATTTTCAAGAGACAAGTGAGTCGGGGAAGGCAGGTCGATAGAGTTTTGACTATCAGATGAGAATAAAGGAGGAAAGGGTTTCAAGGTCGAATCAAAGCTCACTGTTAGCGTCTTCTCAGTTCTATTACTTAGGTACTGTACAGTAATGGAGTTCGGCCGAGCAACCTTCTGCAGCTGAAGAGGTTTGCTGGCGCCTGAATACAACACATAATGGGTAATGCTTATAATAGAATATATACTTATTTCTTTCATGAAATTGTAAGAAGATATTTTCCTTCGTGGTAGAAGTAGCAGCAGGTCATTTGCTACCTCCATGTCTTCTCTTGTTCTCAAGAACATTCAATTAGCGGTACCTACTCTTTGCGGTTGTCAAGGCTAGTCCTTTTGATAAAAGAACAAGCCAAGGTTGATCATTGAAACTTGAAAGTTACACTCGGTTTGTTGCAGAGATCTAGATTCGCCTCTGGAGATATAGAATACAATGCTATCGCTTCGCGTACAGTGGAGAGTTCCTTTTTACATTACCATTGAATTACTTTTTGGTCTTGTCCTCATAACCTTCCGTGACGTTCAATCCCAAACCCTCGGAGTCCAAGTACAGCTTGTTTCGTCCACCAGCCTCCTGCAAGATCTGTGCAATGGCTCTTGCGTTCTCGATTCTCTTCAAATCAACATATGATCGACTCTTCTTAATGGCGTCTCCAATCAACTCGGCAGATCGTGCCTCACCTTGGGCTCGGACAACCATAGCTTGCTTCTCTTGGCGTGCTTTGTCGACGACGAAAGCTGCGCGCTGGGCTTCTTGTTGTGCGACCTGCTTGGCTTCGACAGCAGCCGTGAACTCGGGCGAGAAAGCAAGATGCTGGAATAACATTAGTACCCAAGTCCTCTGTTAAGATGACTAGAACATACCGTCAGAGAAACATCATCCAGCATGATATTGAATCTCGCCGCACGCTTCGACAGATTCTCCCGGACTAACCGCGCCACATTCTCACGCTGTGTGATCAACTGACTGGCGTTGAATTGGGCAACCACGCTCTTCAGCACCTCGTTAACGATCGAAGGGAGAACTCTTTCATCATAATCAGTTCCTAATGTGCGGTAGATTGTGGGAAGAGCTTCGATTCGAGGTCTGGAGAGAACACGACAGGTGATGTTGACCATCTGAAGATCCTTCGTACCGGTAAGAGAGGCAACGTTGCGTGGCTTGGCTCGAACATCGTAGTCTATTGGCGTCTCGAACCATGGAATTCTGATATGTGTACCTGCAGAAGATTCAACATCAGTCGCCATCCGATAATTCAAGAGAGGCGAGGGAGATGCGGACCTTCAGAGTAGATTTCCTTGCCTACGCCACCTATTCTCGTATACTTGATAGCTCTGTGACCACCATCGACGTTGAAGAGCGAATTGCTTCCGACCATAACAAGACCTCCGAGGAGGATAGCACCTCCGAGAATTGCTCCAGATCCCTTTGGTGGTGTTGGTCCGCCTCCACCGCTGCCGGCTCTCTGCGCCATCTTCTGGAGTTGCCTCCAAGCATCCTGCGGACTAGACATCTTGGCTGATTCGAGAAGAATGTCTTGTGGGTGTGGGATGGATGTGGTGGTTCAACTAGAAATTCTGAGGTTCGTTGTACGACCGAAAGCTTACACACTAGCGCATTTTCTCCCCAGAGTTTTAGCGCGATGTGATGCGGCAACAGCCTCAAAATATTCACAACATCATTGTCCGCACCGCGAAGCAATCATCGTCAAGACAAAGTGAACCACTACGAAGCTGTACTGAGCTGTGGATTTAGGGACGAGAAAAGAGCATTAGAATAGCCAGAAACACTTTCCAAAAGACTTCTGTGCCATTTCTCCCAAGCTGAAGGTGCCAAGTGAATATCTACCTTCAATCTTCACATTCCCAAACTTGCTTTCACAACCTTGCTGTGATCTTTTCTCCCACCGCTCGTCTTCTGGCAGATTTTGCCTAGTTTAGGCAGCTTCTCGAGATGTCGAAGCCGCCTTCGAAGTCAGTCTTTGTGGGAAACATTCCTTATGGTAAGTTCACCTTCCATTCTGCTGCAGCGGCCCTTCAAAACTGACAGGTCTCAAGGTCTCACCGAGGAAGAAATTATTCGAATCTTCAAAAGTGCAGGGCAAGTTCTGAGCTTCCGCCTCGTCTACGATAGAGAGAGCGGTAGACCAAAAGGATTCGGGTTCATTGAATATCCAGACTCAGGTTTGTGCTATTCCTTTCTTCTGTCGCGTCTCAACGACACGAAGCTGATACTCTACGTGCGCATACAGACTCGGCATCTTCTGCTGTACGAAACCTGAACGACTACGAAATCATGAATCGAAAGTTACGCGTTGACTTCTCGAATGACGGTGCCGAAGACGAGAATAATAATGTAGGAAGGCCTCTACACCATTCACGTCTAAATACTGACCTTGATAGCAACAATCTGCACCCACGACCTACCAAGCACCTCCACCAATGCCTTCCAACGGTGTGCCAGTTCCTCCTCCCTCCGCTACACCCTCCAACTCCTCCATCCCGCCTCTTCCACTCGGTGTCGATCTTCCTCCCGGACTCACCTGTCCTGACGCAATCTCCCGAACCCTCAATACCCTCCCTCCTGCACAACTCCTAGACGTCCTCTCTCAAATGAAGACACTCGCCACCACCGACGCAGCCAAAGCTACCGAGCTCCTGCACCAAGCACCACAACTCTCCTATGCCATCTTCCAAGCCCTCCTGCTCATGGGTCTCGTCTCTACTGAGTCACTCTCGTCCGTCGTCGAGGCTTCGAGTGCCGCTCCTGCTTCGGTCCCTCCACCACAAGCCCAGCAGCAGCAGGCATATCCTCCTCCAGCCGGTAACTACCCACCTGGTTTCCCTCCTCCACCTTCACACATGAGCGGCCAGTTGGGCATCCCGATGGGTACTCCACCTGTCCAAAACCAAGCCTACCCTCCACCTCCTCCACCTCAGAGAAGCCAACCACCACCACAGCAGCAGGCTGCGGCAGGAATGAGCCAGGACGAGTTGATGGCGCAGGTTATGAGCATCTCTCAGGAAGCCATTGATCAATTGCCAGAAGCTGACAAACAACAATTGATGGCATTGAGAGCTCAGTTTGGTCGTTAGAGGGTGGAAAGATGAGAATAATCTAGTTTCCGTGGTGGGCAGCTCTTCCGAGAAAAGTCTTTGAGGTCATCTTATATGGTAGATGGGCTGGGATATGGGGGTATCTCAGCAAGCCAGGAGTTCTTCTCATGCTGCTTTGTACCAGATAGTGTCTGAATATGGGACTTTAGAAAAGCGAGCGGGTAGTCAATCAATGAATTCACAAATACCAATCCGTGCTTCAACCGTGTGATCGTTAAGTCTCTAAGCATCGAGCAGCCAAAACTTTCTCATTAATCTGCAACACTTGAAAATTTGACAACTTCAAGCACTCTTTTCACAGATTCCTCTCCCAAGACATATTATCTCATGCCCTTCTTTCCCTTTATTGCCTATTCTCTTTCCTTCCGTTGTACTTTTTGAGGTTGCTTATGCCGTCAACTACCTCTTTGCTGTCAATAGTGGATTGCTTGAGAGCGAGAGGTTGAGAGAGGGGAGGGGGGGGGAGACTATGGTTCGTATTGCACGTCGACGGCTAGAGTTATGTATTATACACCAGATGGATAATACAACAATCAACAGCGACTGTAGGAACCTCCATTTTGGACAAGGTCCATTCCAGGGCAAAGATGTTAGGGAGAGAGGGAAGGAGATGCGGAGCAGAGTGGGAAAATATCGTCGCGTACAACTAAAAGTGACCCCTCGAGAAATTACAATTCATATATACACCTAGGTATATTTTGCCCAATCTTCAAAACCAGCATGGTGAACTTTCTTGAATATCCAATCACAAGTAGTACAAGAAAAGTGCTACAGTAGTTGTTTCTTGTGATGAGCAGCAACATGAAGGTGGTAAATCTTGCTCAATGGCAGGATGCAAGTTCTATGGGGAGTCTTACCAAGAAATATAATCCAAGCACGATGAGCAGAGTGCCAGTGGTGGAGCTTAAGTAGTGTCAGGATCGGCGCACGATTGGTATAATGAATGAGGTGAAGCTGAGAAGGAGCAGAATGCAAGCACGATTGACACAAAAGATGCGGTGAAATCAACCACGAGTAGAGCCCAAGTGAGCAGGAGTAATGTGGGAAACTTAATAGGCAACACAATCTGGACACAACTGGCAAGATGAGGGTGGTGAGGTAAAGCAAGAAGCAGAAACTAAGCACGATTAGCTGAAGAAAAGTGGTGTGAAATCGTTTAGCAGCAGATCCATGGAACAATGAGTAGAGTTATTGTGGTGGACTGGGTAGCATAATTTAAACGCGAATAGAAGATGAAGGTGGTAAAGCGAGACAGTCAGGACCCAGCAGAACTGCCTTGTGCGACTGAAAAAGTGAAAGTGGTGAAAGACCACGTGGCAGAGTAAGCACGATGATAACAGTAAAGGGGGCAAGTTATTGCTCATGGCATAATTGGATACAGCTAGCCAGATGAATTCGAAGACGGTTTGGGGGTTACAGTCCAAGAAAGAGCAGAATGAAGCACAAAGGAAGAAGTTAGGCACAAGTGAGGTGAGTAGACCTCTGCAACGATTTCTCTTCAGCAGCTGAGAAGTGGTAGATTGGCACTCAGACTTGAGCTTATTGCCATTTGTCTGTCCTTTTAATCTATTCCTGCTCTATGGTATCATCTTACATGCCAGCCAAATATGCCTCGAAATCAACCTTCTCCAGCTTTTCTGCCTTCACCTCCACCTCCCTTGACTGCTTTTCCATATACCTCTCGAGCTTCTCCCTCACGCTCTCATCACTCGTGCTCAAGATCCTCACCGCTAACAAGGCTGCGTTCACAGAATTATTTATTGCGACGGTAGCGGTGGGAATACCGCGTGGCATTTGAACGATGCTTAGCAAGCTGTCCATTCCATCTAACGTGCTGCCTTTGACCGGGATTCCAACCACGGGTAAGGTGGTATATGCCGATATCATACCTGGAAGGTGGGCGGCGCCGCCGGCTGCTGCGATGATAACTTTGTAGCCTTGGGAGGCCGCTGAGCGAGCAAATTCGGCCATGCGGTCGGGGGTACGGTGGGCAGAGGTGATAGTCAGGTGGTAGGGGATGTCGAGGGTTTTGAGGAGTGCGAGGCCTTCTCTCAGTACTTTGAGGTCGGAGTCTGAGCCCATTGTGACGGCAATTTGGGGTCCAAGGGTGAAACCTTGAAATCTAGTTGTAATAGCGTGGTGTTTAGATGAGGCCTTCTCAGATGCTGGAAGTCCTTTTCGCTCGGCTCGCATCGAGTCCACGAGTTTGAGAATGGGTTCGGTAATTTGTTCGGCCGCAAACATGGATTGAGCCGTTATTGTAATATGGCCGATTTTGCGGGCTGGTTTTGATTCCTTTCCATACATGTGCAGCGCTGCTGACGGAGTCGCAATCGCTCGTTTAATAATCTCATTATGTGAGTCTTTTGAGGCTCCTCCTAAGATGTTAAGCATAATAGCAGCTGGAAATGACATGGTAATAGTGGAATCTGGGAAAGATGGCATGAGGCCTAGAATTGAAAGTAGTTGTGCTTTATATTGTGAGATAGGACATGCTTCGATGGTGTAGTGTCCGGAGTTGTGTGGACGCGGTGCTATTTCGTTGACGATAAGTTGACCTAAGGGAGTGTGAGAAAGCTTTGGTGAAAGAAGATGAGTCAAAGATCTGCTGAACTTACCATTGTCCATAAGAAACAGCTCCACGCCAAACACCCCCTTGCCCCAAAGGCTACCCACAGCCTTCCGTGCTAATTGCTGAGCTTCTTCTTGGATTTGTTTCGGGACACCTGGCGCAGGAGCATAGACCAATTTGCATATGCTGTCTTCATGAACCGTCTCCACGGCTGGGTAAGCAATAGTGGATGACCTAGAAGGATCTGCCTCGTCCTCGGTCTTCACAACCATTACAGCAATCTCCATCACAAAATTGGCCCACTTCTCTCCATACAGGTCTCTGTTTCTGAGAGCCTTCAGAGCATCTGGAATGTCCGTAGTTGATTTGACTGGGTAATTCCCTCTTCCATCATAGGCATCTTTTCTTGCCTTCAGCATGTAAGGATAACCCATTTCTTGCCCAAATTTTTCCAGCTCTGATGCCTCCGACTTCACCACCTTCGACTGCGCAGTAGCCACCCCATTCCGCGCCAGGTGGTCCTTCTGCAGGTATTTGTCCTGAATGGTACGAATTGTTCTCCAGCTCGGCTGGACCTCGACTTTCTTCACGCTACCATCCTCCATTCGTACTCCCTTCTCTGCAATCTCCTCCAGCACGTATGTATCCACATGTTCAATCTCGACGGTCAGGACGTCGACTTGTCGTGCCAGCTCTCGAATCTTTCCAGGATCCACGAAGGAGCCGTCGATATGAGACGTCTTTGCATTGACTTGTTTGGCAGGAGACGCTCCGGCATCGAGGATGACTATCTTGATTCCAAGAGGATTCGCGGCTTCGCAGAGCATTTGGCCAAGCTGGCCGCCGCCCAAGAGTCCTATTGTTCGGTCCATGGCGGGGTACGCTGCAGATGTTAGGAGGGCTTTTGTTTCCAAAAATTGGTCTACAGTGGTAGACGAAACTGGTTTTGAAGAAATTGTGATAGAAGGTAAAAAGAAAGAGTTGACGAAGAAATTGAGTACCTACAAGTTTGGTTGTGAACTTGGGAAGAAAATGAGGATGTCGCAAAGTTCCTTTAAATTCGAAGAATTTTGACCTTGCTGCATGCAGGCTTAAATTCCCCGCCAAAACTAGCGCCCGCAAATTCACCGCTAACCTTTTAGAGGTAAGGGGGTCTGCTCGCTTCGGCCTACATAATTAAAAACTCGCACTTGATTGAAAGTAGAGAACGAGCTTGATACTCGTCGAATTCGTTTGGACGTACGCAATATCTTATTCATATTCATTAAATTTCAGAAAAACAACTTGATTTTCGCAAGTGATACAATCTCCTTAGAATCACAGCCATAAGAAAGGATTAATCACAAGCCTAAGCAGTACCAGATACCCCTTTCCAGCTCTCACGAGCTTGAAGATCTCCGAACCATTTCGCTACATAAGGATACTTGTCAAGCAAATCTTTGAGCCCATATTCCATCGCCTTCAGACCATGTGGAAGATGGAACAAATCCGCCAGGGTGATCTCATTTCCTGCGAGATATTTCTGCTTGGAAAGGATCTTCTCGTAGGCAGCGAGATTGGTCTCAAGCATTGCAATGTGATGTTTCACTACAGCATCATCGGTTGGACCCCTTCCTCGCGCGCTAATTTTTGTCAGTCTTGTCGCATTGTACCAAGGAGATATTGGGATTGTACGGTTTGATAAAGTTCTCATACCACAGCCCAAAAGTGTCAGCGTCGAAATAGCTCCGCTCAATAGAACAAGCCTGAATTCATCAGCCAGATCTTTTTTGGGCACTGGAAAATTATCTCACTTGTTCGAACAACCCATAGGCTTTCAGGTCGCCGTCAGCAGGAATCAGCTCTGTACCTTGCCCAGCGTATTTCTTGGCAATGTATTTGCAGATGGCTCTGCTTTCATACACAAAGTACCCGTTATCTTCAAGTACGGGGACCTTTCCAAATGGCTGCATGGCAAGATGAGTAGGCTGATGCTGTTCGCCGGCATAGAGGTTGACGACGACAAGCTCGAAGTCTGTGACACCCTTCTCGCCGAGAGCGGTGAGAACTCGTTGAGTGCAAGTGGAGTTAGACATTCCGTGAAGTTTGAGAGTCATATTTGCGAGGTGTTTTGGTTGATTTCAGTTTGAATGTGGCGTGAAGTGTTCAGCCAAGTAGAAATGAGGCTTTGAAGTCCTGTCGAGTTTTGAAGAGCGATTCTTCGAGGCATCTTGTCTCTTTATATACAATTTTTTCTTTTAGTGCTACTATTGTCTCGAAGCATTGCAAATTAGAGCCGCAATCGAGCCAGGTTTGGTGATGTCTTCGTTCATTGGCTGACGTGTCCTCGCATATTTAGCGAAGACCGATCGGATCGGGAAAGCGAGCGCTCCGAATAATGAATTTTATGCAAGCTCACCAAGAAAATGGCAGTAGTAGCAAGAAGCTTACAAAACAATTATCAAGCCAGGAGTTCACTTACAGCTTTCATACGAGACTATGCCTTATGTGAGGTTGGAAATCAAACGTCATATCGCACCGTCTTGAGGGCCTCGCGGGTTTTTCTTCTTACGGCATAGTCGCTTCCGCTAGGACCTCTCGGCTAGCTTTCAGGGGCGGGTCCCACCTAGAAACGGGCTCTCTTGTACACGTCCAACGAGCTTTGAAGAGTTGATAGCTGCCAAATGGGTTCATTTGCCCGCCCCCCACCCAAACCAAAAAAATAACATGAAATTGAGAGACTTAAAAAAACATTCTCAAGCTTGTTGTTATTTAGCGAATTACAAATTTCTTCTTCCGAGTGCGCTCACATTCTTGCAGCTGACGTAATACCAGCCATAACTCCCTTATCCCATACAACCATGCACATATGCGAAACCCCCGAAACCCCACCCTCCGAGTCTGCATGTGGCCCTAACACGTTAGGCAGCCGGGCACCATCAAGAAGGACTACACAATCGCGCTCTCAAATGCCTACAGGTGCCACGCCAGACAGACCCCATTCTACCATAAGACATCCACCGCTCCAGCCATGATTTTGCTGTATCGCTCAACGTGACTATACCAGTCATGTCTCCTATGCCACCAAGTCTGAGGCAAATCTGTTCCATCAAAACCCGCACTTTCTTCCCAGAGGAGACAGACCTGACCCAGGTAATCAAACTCTTGGCGTTCTTCTTCGAGCCCCTTGTCTAACCCGACTTTGTACCGATCTTTCCCAGCTGTCTGCGGTTTCATACGCTCCTTGTGCTTGTCAGCTAGGAGGCTAGCTTGAGCTAAGACATCGCAGAGCGCTGCTTGTTCCTCTTTCGACGATTATCTGCCTGTCTCTTTTATCCGCATAGTAGAGCCGGTGCGGTCGAGTAGGTGACCAGTCAGTGATAACTCCCCGTTAACGAGATATTCCGCGTGTTTGGAGCTTGTGCGAGCATCATCCCAAGCATTCATGACGAAGTTCCGAGCCAGAGTATCGAAGAGAGAGTACTGGACGTCTGCAAAGTCTGCCGCCCGAGAGGGCAGGTTGGGGTTCCTCTTAGGTTCCCGATCTAGATGCGTCAAGTCGTCACCTGGAAGTTTCACCCATCACAGACTATCCAGTTTGCCGTCTGAGGTGATAGCAGCGCATGTGGCCTGTTCAAACGTCTCCAGGATCGGTTCGCTATAGTTAGGTGCCATCAGTTTTATTGCATTCTCCGGTATCAGAGCCAGAGCCAGAAGGCTATACACTTTGTCGTGAGGATCAGTGGCAGCAGGATACCTTGCTAGCCACATAGATGTGAAAACTGACTTGCGATCACGTCTGTGGTTTTTCTTCATCTCCTTGATTCTCGAGATTGCATTGACAGCGTTGCGGATCAGCTCCTCAGCTGCGTTATTCTCGAACCCACAGTCCTCCCTCACGCCCATTAGAAACATCTCAAACCAGTGCTAGTTCATGATGCAGGGCCCGAAGAGAATTGTGATTTTGCTAGCGCACGCAACTTCTTGGACTATCCACGCTCGATCCCACCACAGAGGCGCTGTATTCCATATGGCTGCTGTCAAGCGCTTTGTACAGTGTATGAACATGATTGGGTGGTTGGGAGACTAAGCTCATATACGGCACTTTCACCTCGCTTAAATTGTTGTGAGCACCAGCTGTCATTCGTTTCTCTGACTCGCCAATCCAGACCAGCACACGCCGGTCTTTCGAGTAGATGTCGCCCATTAGTGTCACCTGTTTACTTCGTTCTGCTAGGTCGTCTTGGTTAACGCATAGTGCATTAATCCAGATTCGGAAATTATGGTTAAGATAGCGATGATATATGCCCGCTATCCCTCCGGAGACGTAGCTTCAGCAACCCAGAAGTTCGGTGACCGTATCTCTCCGGTGCTTCTTGACGTATCGTAACACCGCAGCAAGATTGACTGTCACCTCCCATGGTCTTCCGTCTATGGTTATGGTATCTGTAACTCGAGGGTCCCCCCAGACACATGGGAGGGCGCAGAAACCGAGCTTGTCGACGAGAGACACCGTTTCGAGGTTGCATTCAACGGGCGACTCGTCAACCACATCACGAATTTTAAGAAAGCGAATTTCCCTCGTTTCGGGATTAAGTGGCTTGTACGGCGAGTGTGCCATGATTTTTAGGCCGAATTGTGACTTGGGCGTAGATAATTGAACGCAGGGGATAACTTTTGACTACCGGCCTGCAGAGCGGCTTAGCTTTCGCTATTCCACCACGAGGTCTCCGATTAAGCTACTTTAACCGAGTCCAATCAAAAGGTGCAGACACCTGAGTGCTTTTTCTGGCTACCGTCCGAGTAGCTCTCCGCCGTCAGCCTCCGCCGTGATACCGGTGGCGTGAACGCCGGATTCTGGTAGCTCAGTGCTTCACACATTGCACAGAAGAAGCCTATCCGGGCTCTCACGGAGACCTAAGTTGAACCGAGAATCAGGAGATGGTCTTAGGGACCTTGTTCAAGGCAAGGGTCGTAGGATTACTATCTTTATCTACAACGTAGATGTTATCCATACCTTTTCCTCCCAGAGGTATTGCTTATACAGTGCCCAAAGGCAGTGTCCCCTCGATGGTCATCGATGATTATTAGCTCAATACATCGGATCACCAGGGGTTGCACTAGTTAATGACGGTTCCGTTGGACTTCAAAATCGCGAACGTAAACAAGTCTTTTTATCGTAATGTAGATTAAGTACATTCAATTAATAATATTAATGTTCATTTATATATTAGGGTTATAGTGTAAGGAATAGTAAGATTACTATAATTATAAAGGATATTAGTTAAATCACGTCTCCTAGTAATAATATATATGGACAAAAATCATCACCTTTATGGAGTATGAGGGAGGGGTTATAAAGTAATAATGCTATATACTACTGGTATAATTAGTATAGAGTTAAATAAGTCGTTTAAGGAGTGTTAAGATTCTAATACCTTTTTATAGTTTAACTCACTTTTAGATTACTAACAACATAGTTAGATCACCAAGGAAGAGGGCTAGATAGGAGGCTGTTAGCTAAAGGAGGAAAAAGCTAGGACACTTCACGGAAGCCCACTTGTCACAAGTATAGACGTGATCCACTCTGCCTAAAGTAGTTTAGTAGAATCTTATCCCAGCTCGCTCCCCACCAATTTGTGGCAGCCGATTTGGCTACCTTTAGGAGGGAAGTTCCCACTAAACTACCATTTTATTCTAAAATGGTCAGCATCTAGTTCAAGATCTCTCCAATTGTGACCCACTTTCAATATTATTAGGATCAAGGACCGTCAGTTTTAGATAGGAATCACCTTCAACCTTACTTAGAATGATAGAACAACCACATATATTTTCAGTTGGGCTGCAACTTGTGATAGAATTTAAGCCGTAGCAGTGGACACTGCTTGAGGACTCTGTTGTATCAAGAGAAAATCGGGCAGTGACAAGATCGGGCGCTGGGACATACTTCTTTATTAATAGCCGTTCGGATTGCTCGTGTTCCAGAGATGGTGAGTTGGCTAGATTGACCACCCGACAGAGAGCTTTTGAAGTTGAAATTGAGAAGTCGCTCGAAGATGTCGTCATGAGGCTTCGAACGGGCGGCCCTGTCTGCATGGGGAGATGCGGTGGCCGCTCTGCCACTGCAATCGACGGCCGACTTCGAACATGAGAAGCCATCTTGAACTTATACTTTTCATATTCCACTCATCTAGTTTCGATTCGTGTGCTCGAATACTGAAGTTAGGTAGTCAAATTTCAGACACAAGAATAAGTCTGACCCACGAGGCTGTGAAACTATATTTGACCTTCATAGGCTTTCACACTTCTCCCAGGGTCTAGTCATTGGTCATATAGAGACTTTCGATCTCATTTTTGAATAAGTCTCAGTCTTTCCTCATAGTCTCTTCCATCTGCAATTGCAAAAGTTGCCTGTTGTTCTGATTCCGATCTTCGAAATGTGGGATCAGCAGTGGCGCGGATTCGACTCAGAAACATGGCTCAGGGGACTTGAGAAACCGGACACAATCTTTGCCAGCTGCTCCGCCATATTCTTCTTCCCAGTAGTTGGCTGTCACTTAATGGGCATTTGTGGCGGGGTGTGTTTAAACATTCAGGGCGGGTGAACATCCTATGCTAGGCATTAGGGTCAAGAGCCTTTTTGCATTTTGGTCAGCCCGTCCCACGATCCGCCTGCAGTTGTGAAACACCTATGAAGAAATGGCTTGCACTTCCAAATATGGTGCTGAAAATACTGCGCAGCCTCTCCGTCAGAGGCCGAAAACCGGCCGACAGGGTAGGAGAAAGCACACGCACGGCTTGCAGATTGTGCGAGTTGGCCCTTGGCATGTTCTAGTGTGGCCATCTCTTCGAGAGCGACGACCCAAGGCCGATGGACTACACATTTATCTGGTGCCTACATCCGAGTGCACTATCCGAAACACAACGTCTTGCCACTGAATTGCTCAGAAGAGATTTATGAAAGGCGACTCGAAATGAAGAAAAGTTTCGTATCGATTTCTTGAGGCTGATATCGGAGGCCAGTAGGACCGATTTGGGAACAACATCCCGACGGCAGCGAGCTCGGCTACGCGGCTGCAGACGGTAAGACATAAATTTCCTACCGTACGGCGCCGAGAAATTTTGGCCAATCCGTATGTTTTTGCACTTCGCTCTAGAGCTTGGATCCGTGGATCAGACCTCTCTAACCCGCTGTCTAAGCCCTGAAAAAGCAAGCACGGGCTGTGTGTGCCCACGCACGTCATGAGGGTTCAGGGGTCCATCCACCGCGAAATTCTAGAAGTTCTATCCCCTGCTCTGAATAAACCTGACATGGAGACAATTTTAAGGTTAAACCGAGTGGAAGACTATGAGTTTATGCTTTTGCCGAAATCATCCCGTCATGTGAATAGAGACAAAAGAGGTCTGGGATAGCTTTCAGCATTTTATATTGCTCTCCGATGTCAAGAATTTGCGGATTTGTTCTTGCCCAACTCAAGTCATCGCCCTGGCGGTGAGAGAATGAAAGCGATGGCGTTTTCCACTGGGGTAGGCTACTCTTTCCAGGAAGTCAGATCGCCCTTGAGAATTATTAATTATCAACTATCAAAAAGCAGCTCCAATGACAGCTTCGGGTGTACAAAGGCGGCGGCGAATAGCAATCAGACTGGTCTGCGTATGCGCAATACGCTGAAGGCCCCGTACGACTTTAACCCAGGCAAGCGGTTAAGAGCAACGGGATCTTATAGGCTCTCAGCTCGCTAAATTACAGCGACCCGAGAGCCTGGAAGCCGTGTAACCTCGCTTAAATTACCACTTTTGGCTATTTTCTTGCGACATCACAATGTTGTCGGTCAGGCACAGAAGCCACCTCGCAATTATCTTGAACTGGGTTAGCAGCAATGAGGCTGCTGGGAGACAACTGAGTAGGCCAAAAGATGGGGGTTTATTCCGGGGCCTGTGGGCCTCTGGAAAAGGGATAGGAGAACAAGCTTCGTCGAAATGAGTATGGAGCCAGCGTAGGATCATTGATGGCGGGGGCGGGGCCAAAATAAGAGGGAAAAGCGACCTGCTGACCCAGTATACGTCGCTCAGGCATCTCTTGGCAGGAGTGAATCAGTCTTGACTCCGCCGCGTTCCCACGAAAGAAGCGAAATTAGGAAAACACGAACCTACAGAGAAGTTGTGGCTTATAAGGTTATGGCATAAGGCTATAAGTGCGACTAGCTTAGTTCGCGATGCTCTCTGCATGACGAGGGGACAAAATTTTAATAAGCGATGAGTGTCATCCCGTTTCTTTCCCTAGTACATCCGTATATATTTTGGCTTTGGCGGATGTGGAACCGTGGCGCATCTTCTATCAGGGACATCGTGCTAATGAATGTGCTTATAGATGGCAAAGATACATGGCTATAACCTACCTGGCCTTTTCTGTTTGCCTTGTCCATTTTTGCCTTTTAGATAGTCCGCATTTGACAGTTGGCTTGGTTCTGCCAAAGCTTAAATGATGATGGCTTCCCATTCCACTCCACCGTACATCACCCCCTTCTTAAAATCCTCATTAAATTATTACTAGGCAAAATTGTTCGAGAAAGCAACAAAACTTAATTTGCAAGTCAAGATCATCATTCATATTCTCGACGCTTAAGTCCTTCGAAGCACGAGCACGGTAAAGTCATGGCTCTAAGCATTCCTCCGCGTGAGAGCAACGATCACTCAATCCCGTGTGTTGCTTCCTTGCCCCTATTATGTGTTCCTAGATCGTTCCTGACCCACCTTGATAGACTGTCCTCTTCCAAGCGACACGCTCTCACCTCCAGAGCCCTCCATCAGCATGAAGCACACCACAAGTTCAGCGAGCCTCAGTATCTCGGAGAACACACGACTTTCCCATATACCCAATACAGCACCTATCGGCCTGTCGATACTTCCGACACCTCGCTATATAATTTCACAGCAACGCCTCAACATCGTCGGCCTGCATCATCGTCCATGCAAGCAGACGCATGTCTTCAAGACAGTCATGAAGGCCACCCGTACTGGATGGCG
Organism: Cairneyella variabilis; assembly: GCA_001625345.1. Taxonomy (NCBI): domain Eukaryota; kingdom Fungi; phylum Ascomycota; class Leotiomycetes; order Helotiales; genus Cairneyella; species Cairneyella variabilis. The sequence goes on along the minus strand of AYLM01000168.1, from coordinate 904 downwards.
GGAGATGAATACTACATCCAGACAACGTTAAGTAGCTACGAACTGGCTGGGGTGGGCACGCAATTCGAAACAGAAGGACACTCGCAAGTAAAATACTCGCAACAAAACGAATCTTCGAAATTGCATGGAAATCTTCAGAAATTAGAAATGGGAGGCCACGTGGGCTTCGAGGGAGACAGAAGACGGAGTTAAATGATATGGGCTTGGCGAATATTGAAATAGAGTTGATTTAGGGCCGGAAAAGGGGCGGAATTTGGTACGGAACTAGGCTCGGTCTAAAACTGTAAATCCGACTTTATGACAAAACCTTGGTGTTCATAGGTCTCCTTTTTCTAGAAGTAAAATTAAGATCTGGTAACAGAATGATCTATTGAGACCAAGTAGATATTTCAAAGGAAAACAGTGAGTTGAGGGCAGGTGCGAAGCTGTGAAGTGGCCAATCACGAAGCAGTATCGCCCTGATGTTCACTGACCATTTCGCAAATTCTGGACTTCCGCAGCCAACACTTCATTGGCTCGGAGTAACTACACAACGTAAGTTGAACTATTGAGCGAGTTGTCTCTATCGGTCACCAGTCAGTATTCCGTCTTTACTATAGCGCATAATGCAAAGAAACCCATGTCATTGACTTATCACCCGGTGTAGAGATTTCAGATGAAAGCAGCTTGAGCCATTGATCTCCTCTCGCAGTGTGGCGCACAATAACAATACGATAATATTAGGTCAATTTATACCCCAACAATATGACCGAAATAGATTTACTACTATATTATATCATATTAACTTAATATAATATATTAAACAATATAAACATATAATTTTAAAACTTAAAAACACTTTATAGAAGTCGAAAAACTTTCTTATATAGCCCTATAATATAAAGATATATTGACAATAAATACT
>AYLM01000167.1:0-72583 GCA_001625345.1 Cairneyella variabilis | reverse complement strand
AATAGGCATTCGATCAATTGAGTTCTTACCCTTTTGCCCGCGCCTTCACAATATCTCAGTTAAACTTAAGCTAATATTAAAGTAATAGGGGCAATACAAGGGGTCAGCTAAGGGATGCTTAAGTAAGCTCGCTTCCCCTCCCTACCTTCCACCTAGTAGTATATTTAATCCCTGTAACTGTCACGGTTAGCTCTTAGCTTACCGTTGCCGCCTCGCTTAACTAGCCGAACGCAGAATAGGAGAACATTCTAGACCGCGCAAAGAGAGCGGCCTAAGCTATCATTAGTTATGTATTTATTCTGAGGCTTCGCCCCAAACTTTACTTTCTTATTTTGTTAGTTTAGAATCGTTAATAGACCTGATTCTACTATACTCTTCATAGAGCCAGCCGTGACACCATGATTCTAGTGCCGTGACAGTAACCGCACCCTATGCTTATTAAATAATATATAATGATATATCGCAATATTATCATATCGGCTTTATATCGTGCACTACACTGTCCAGGACCTCTCAAAGCCGGCGGAACGCATTCTTCGTCCCCTCACCATGCCTAATAGACAGTAAAGTGTCATAAATTATAGCAAGGTAAGAGAGTACTGTGACAGCCCAGCTGTCCCTTATCTAGTAGAATAGCGAATAAGGCTCTAACCTTATTCATGTGCCTTTTTGGACCAGTTGGCCGAGTGGTAAAAGCCATTCATATCATTCGTTCGTTCGTTGGTTGCGGGCGGTCACAAGTACAAACTTTGCCTATTTATATAGCTAGCGAATAGCTTCTTTGCATTTACTAAGGATCTCTTTGCTAGGGGCATGTTTAAGCATTAGGGGAGTAGCTGGATGGTTTATTTTGCGTGTGTTTTTGGAAGGTGCAGCATTGTTAAAAAGTGACCTGTAATCCACAGACTTATGTCCACAGGCTCGTTAGGAGATACGCGAGAGAGGTGCTCGCTACTTAAGCCACTTATCACTTCTCTTAGACTTTAATCTCTGGCAATCTTTCATCAAGGCATGAAGCGTGGAAGAAAACTCACACTCTATTCAATCCAAGAACTATGCTGCAAATAAATAAACGAGACGCGATAACCCTCCTAAAAACTCCAGTGCTTTCAACCCAAGCCATCCCATGCCTTCATCCAGCCTAGGTCAGTTTAATTGATTCCTTTTCACAGCTGAAAAGTTAGTCGTACATCGCTAAACTTAGACGCCAGAGTCATCCTGCACGACATCGTCCTCAGCCGCGTACGTGTCCCAAGCATCGCAAGTCGAGTTCAGGACAGTGCTGTCCATGAGACTGACAAATTCGGTCTCTCGCTCCAGGAGCTGCACCGCTAGACCCTCAGATGTATGCCAGGCAATGTGGCAGTGCATCAACCAAGCCTACGGCAAAGAGATTATGTCAACCAACTGTTAAAGAGGAAGATTCAAAGGGAATGGAAGAACTCACGCCCGGGTTATCGGTGTAGAATGCAATAACAACATATCCGGCGCCGGGCAACAAAACCACATCTCGTCGCGGCGCATTTGTGAGCGTCAAGTTGGCGGTTGTGGAGTCGTATGTGCCCGAACCCTGGCCCAGAACCCAGAAGTCGTGGCCGTGGAGGTGCATGGGGTGCGGCTGGGTATTGGTCGTCTGGATCACCCAGTAGACCCAGACATCAGCGTCCGGCAACTGATACACATTCTGCTCGCTGGTCCATGTGTTGTTGCCCTCATAGGCTTGCATCACTGTCGGGTAGTCCCACTGGTTGACAAAGGAGGTATTGCCCATCTCCCAGAGAACACCATTGCCGGTATCGTCAATGGCGACGGAGAAGTCGTCCTCTTCTTCCGGCGAGTCCGAGGCAGCGATGGCGAGGTAGGGAACAAGCAGAGTCATGTCTTCATCCTCGCAGTCGTCGGTTGCGGCGTCCGCCCAGGCGGCGGAGGTTGGGTCGTCGGTCGAGGTGCTGTCGTAGCGAATAATGCCCTTGATGTTGTCCGGGTTGTCGTTGTCGCTACAGGCGGTCTGCGCAATGGCCCGTATCCAATAGTTGTCGGCCGTGGCATTCGCGGTGACGATGATGTCGTACCGCTGACCCATGCTGATGGCAACGATATCCGTGGCATACGGAACAATGGGCACGAAGTCAGTGGCAATCACCTCCATAGTGTGGTTATCAATCGTGAACTTGAAGTGCGTGTCGGCTGCTGTATTGATGAGCCGGATACGGTATCGAGTTCCGGCGACAAACGTGGTCTCGAAGCGTGAGCCAACGGTGGTGCCAGACTCATTGTACGTATTGGTACCGTTGATCAGGCCGTTGTCAAGAGTCGGCGGTCCCGTAACAAGCGCCTTGAGGACTTCCTGGTCGGCGGTCTCGTGAGACCAGTCGCTTAGCGTCAGCGTACCTAGGTCCTCATCGTAGTTGGCGGTGGCTGGGCCGTTAATCTGGATGCCGCCAAAGACGCCGTCCCACGCCTGCACGTAAAAGTGAGAGTGGTACCACGAGGAGCCGTACTGTGTTGCTTTCCAGGTATAGGTATAGGAGGATCCTGGGGCAATTGGGCATTGGGTTACGGAAGGCACGCCGTCCATCTGGTTAGTGTAGTTTTGGCGGACGCCGTGGAAGTGGATGCCGGTTCCATTGTTCGCCATAGAGTTTGTAACGTGGACCACTTAGAGGAGTTAGCAAGCTGCTTGGAGCTGGGCATGGAGATGCAAGGAGAGAAGGAAGAGGTAGTGAGGGTAGGGGAACTCACCAACTGTGTCACCCCAGTCTGCAATGATTGTGGGCCCGGGTACAGTGCCATTGACGGACAGAACAATGCGCTCAACACCATCTGGGGCAGCAGTGGTGTTGACGATGTCAAACCAGTATTCCCGGACAACGCCGGTGTCAGGGCTCTCATCGTAGTAGTTAGTGGAGATATCGTAGTCTCCCCAACAAGAGCGATCGTCTGCGGAGTTCGTGCATCTCTTGAAGAGAGATGGAGCTGCGAATCTTGGGGCTGCCAAAGCGATTGGGGCCAGGACCAGTGTCGTCAGGAAATGCCGGAAATGCATCGGAGCAAGAAAGAATATCGCGTAGGAGACAGAAAGAGAAGGGTTATGAATGAATGAATGGATGAGTAGGCTGGATGGTTGATGAGTAGCTGGATGGTAAATCTCGACTTAAAGAGGAGAAAAAGAGGGCTTATATTGACCCTGCCTGAGTCGAAGAGACTGGAGGCCGAGGAGTTCAAAGGCCATATTCGGACGAGATTTACGCGGCCTCAACTCCTCGTCACCACCTTCTCTGGCCATCTTGTGATGGACGCGCTCTGGACGAGATGCCTCACGGCGTCTTCACACTGAATTCTATCACAAAAGGGCCAGAGAAGGTGGTGACGAGGAGTTGAGGCCGCGTAAATCTCATCCGAATATGGCCTTTGAACTCCTGGGCCTCATCCAGATACATCTTTCGAATCTATAAATAAAATTTCTAGCGTGCTAAACGCCGTTATTTTGTCCAATCCGCTTTACTGTGAGGTACGAAGCACGAAGGTCGCGGTCAAAAGTATGGGGAAGAGTCGTCAGGGGCTCGGTTAGGTCCCGACTTTCGGGACCGAAAGTCGGGGCCTAGCCGATTGTTTGTAAACCTAAAAATATTAGACGACCGTTAGTAGCTTGGCTCGTTTCTTGTTTCTTGTTTCTTGTTTCGCTTTGAGAAACGCCGCGCATTTTGCGTAGCTAAGAAGCTACGAAAGCTAGGTTAAAGTCGCAGCCTCGACGCGCGGATGTTGAATCTAAGAACGTCGAGCTACGTCAGCCATATCGGCCTCAATAATTGAGGTGCGGCCTAGCAATTGAAATGCTCTTCTTCTTTGGTATATCCTCGCAGTTTTCCCGTTGCTTCATCTAGCCATCGACTGTCTATCAATCACCAACCATCAACAACCAACCACACAGCAATCATAGATTTCTCGGAGCCCACAGAGTTCGCCATGCTTCTCACTGCCTTGACCTCTCTGCTACTTGCTGTCGGCACCGCAGCCATCCCCCACGACAAGCGTGACACCGTCAGCGACGTGACTATCTATGCCTACGGCACCGGCATCTCTGGCCTGCCCGTCCTTGCAGATTCGAGCGGTACTAATACTTTTCTTCTTCTTCTTCTTTCTATCTCTCCCACTTCCCTCCCAAAGGCTCGTTGCCGAGCATAATGACTAACTTGCCCAGGAATCGCCTACGTCTCCTCGGTGGCTGCTTCGAATCTCTCCGAGGTCACTTGTAAGTCGTCCTTCCTGACTTGTCCCAATATTTCGCACTCCGGACAAGTGAATAAGCGAGACTGATTTCTCCACTTCCAACTTATAGGGACCATCACCACTGGCGGCACGGTGCCGTGGAATGTGACGGTCAACTCCACCAACACAAACACAACTACCGTGACAACCACGTCGACATTCTACATCGTCACAACCGCCAATGCCTTCTCTCCCGCCGGCTTCGTATCCTCAAATAAAACGGCTCCCTCTGGTGCCGAGACCGTCGGCTTCACGATCTACGGCTCCGACGTCGTGTTCAAGTCCGGCTCGACTCTCGAGGCGCAGTTCTGGGCAATGGCAACCAATGCTACCGATGAGTGGGAAATCATGTGGAATGTGAATGGCGCGAACCAGGACGGCAGCGTACCTGTTACTCTGAAGACAACAGCACCCACTGCTTAAGAGGAGGGTTTAAGTGGTGGGATGTTTGGTTTGGGAAGGTGTTGAGTGGACGGATATATTGCAGGAACATTGACTGGCTAAATTGCTCTTTTTGCCCAATGATTTTGGATTTCTTTTTTGGATCAATGTTGGGGAATGAGTAGATAGACATGCGAAAGAGTATCTGTATAAACACTAGGTGTGATGTCAATATGTTCCGTCTTCTTAGGAACAATATACAGATACTTAGCAATTGACGGCAACCTGCTCAAGCAAACATACCGGGTTTGCCCAGCCTACTGCGTTACGCAATTTCAAGTTCCCCACGTCTGCTGAATGTCAAGAATCCAGGAAACAACTTCGCTATAGTAAGAGTGAGATTCCGATTTCTGATTTCAGGTTCTAGGTTTCCGTTGTTAGTTCCAGTATAAGTAGACTTTCGAATCTGATTTTTGTTGGACCGTTTCGCTTATGCCATATATATAGGGCCGAACCTTTCTCTATATTACAATGAATTCCTTACTATAATCTAAATACATATTACACAACTCTTATAATATATTGCTTTAATATCAATTATATCAATAAAGTCTTATTGGAAAACTCGTTAGCCTAGTCTAGACTAGGCGCCGAGCTAAGATAATCGTAAGAAAAATGCAAATGCTAACTAACGCACTAAATTTCCCAGAGGCTCTACTATACAGAAACTCTTTATTTTAGAGATAGAAACGCCACCTATTAAGTAGAAGAGAGAAGACATAGTTCAAATCCCACCTCAATTATCTCTTAATATCCACCGGCGATCTCCACGTGTGACTAGTCTCCTTTTGGCGATTGGTCTTGCCTAGGCGACGTTTTACTTTAGAGTATCTTGGCTATTAAAGTATGTCACGATTGATCTCCACCTGAGTGACTAGTCTCCTTTTAGTGGTGCTTATCTGAGTAACGTCTCGTTTTGACGAGTGGCCTCCACCTGCGTGACTAGTCTTCTTTGGGCGACTGGTCTTCCCTAAGTGATATCTTTGCCTGCAGTAGCACCCGAAACCGGCTTTCCCAAACGCACTCTTAATTAAAACCCAAACCCACTTTTTAGCTAATCCTTACACGCAGCTTTGCCGTTTCTGGTAAGGCGCCTTGCAAGGGTAATGTTCCGATGTACCTCCTCGCTCCTCGCTCTCATCATCATCCACTTTTTTGGGTCATCATTCGCCGCCACTGCTTTATTCTACAGTACAGTATCGTAAGCGTTGGGCTACTCATATTTCAAAAAAAGTGTCTCTGCCCGGATGTGTGGAGTTCCATTGCGTCTCCAAGGCAAAAACGGCCAAAAGGGTCATGGAAAAGCAATAGAATTGACTTGCTCATTGAATGCTAGGTATGATATAAATCGAGTATGAAAACAAAAGAAAATAAAGGTGAAGCAAATAATCTGATCCAAAAAAAAAATATCAAAACAAGCTGAATAGATCTGGCCGTAATGAATGCCCAAGGGGACCATCTGCCGTCCTCATTGGTGGAGTGCCGCAAATCTGCAACACGCCGAGAAAGGAAAGGAAAGGAAGAAAAAAAGGGGGACGCTTCGGTGATACCACAGTGTACAGGTCGTTATATGTATACTATCCCGTCAAACCGAGCTATTTTGGGAAGGGGAGGGATGAGGGATGGCGCTTAATTCCGTCAGAGTGGTCCGGCGAGCTCGAAGCAGGCCCGGCAACCCCGCGAGCACACAAATCGGACCTCGTTTCCCTAGTTCTACCTGCGGCCCCCAGCGAAAGCCACCAGCGAAGGCAAGAGTCAATGAAATCCCACCAACCATCATAAACCGAGGGACCTTTCTTTCTCCTCTCCCAGACGCTGACGACTGTTGCACTGCCAACTTCATCCATCCAAATCACTTTCCTTGCCAAAAGGCAAATCAAAGAACGGTCCGAAGTTGCAAGCCTTACTCGTCCTTCTCTGCTCCCTGTAGATCTGATCGTCCTCAGCCTTTATAACCCCCGTCAACTCTTGACGAACCTCGTTCTCGGTCCGAATCGTGATATCAGCAGCTTTAGGCTCCGCCTCCGCGTCACGAATCTCCTTCTCGCGTTTCTTCTCAAAGTCCATTGCAGCCTCCAACCGCTCATTAAATTCTCTGGTCTGTTGCTCCTCTGCCAAGCTAGCATAATGAGATCTCCGAAATATCCCTAGTCCACCCAGAACGAGGCCAACCAATTCCCATGCGAACATGACCGGCAGTGCATATCGAAGCTGGGGGTTACAGCCTCCTGACCAGATGTCCACCAGGACCTGGTAGACTTCGTAAGCCGGGAAGATGTACCCGATCTTATAAAAACCCGGCGATAGCTCCAACGGCAATAAGATGGACGTGATATTAAAGACAATCCACGATATTAGTGCCATTGGGACGTATGGCGCAGGGAGCCAGACGGTGAAGACATCGAACGTAAGGAAGTTCAGATGTGCGAACAGCCAAAGCGTCATCCAGGTTAGCACGAATTGATTTGCATTTACATCCCAACCGGACCGGAACGCCCAGATTGCTCCCGCTGTGCAGAGGGACCCCACGAGCGCATAGCTCAGCGAGTAGAGATTCCGAATAGTGATGATGCGGGATGGGTGAATCCGCGTGTAGATGCTGAAGCTCGCGCACAGGCCGTTCATGGTTCCGAGGTAAAAGAACTCCTGTATTAAAATGAGAATGAAAACGAGAGTGTTGTAGATGGTGCGAGAGCCCTGAGTGGTTGGTTGGATGTCGATCGAGTTAAGCTCCCAAGGGTTCGCAAAGACAGTGACAGCATCCACACTCGAGATAGATTGCACTTGGCCAGTCCCGTTGCCGGTGCTGTATGCCACGCGGGCTGCGGATGAGAGTGTCTGCAAGTTTGCCGCTATTACGGAGTCTGCTACGACTGGGTAACGCGCTTCGTTCCAGACGAAGGTTAGGACATTGCTTCGGTTATAAGTCAAAGCTGGCGGATTGGCAAGAGCAGCTCGCAGTCGATCGGAAGCGTTTGGCGAGACGTAAAGGGCAGCCCAGTATTGTGTACTACAGACAGCCCATTTCAAATCGGAAGGAGTCGGGAAAGCAGAAGAGGATAGTTCAACAAGACTAGGGAAAGTGGTTCCTTGCAGAGAGCTATACGCTGCTTTCACTGCGGCTCCAATTGCTCCCTGGTCGTAATCGACGAATGCGACCGTGATGTTGTGTGTATGTGAGCTCTGTTGGAAAAGAGCACCAAAGACATAGGCGAACAACCCGAAGAACAGAAGCTGTAGCAAGGAAAAGTTTTTCCCAGCAGCATGGAGGAATTGCCATCCGCGTTTAAAGCCATGTTCGCCTAACTTCAGGCGGTTTTGGGTCGCTTTGGGGTAGAGCTTCATGACCGAACCGACGGTCTGGTGGGTCTATTCTACAGAGCTTTGCAGAGTGCCGAAAAGACCAGACCTGGAAGTTTGATTTCTGCGTTCTGTGGAGAGAGTGGGCAAAATGTCGAGAAATTATAATCTTACCTGAAAGGTAAGAAAATAAGAAAATAGCTAGTGGAGGGACACAAAGCTACAGTAGCTGGAATGCATGACGCCCTGTTAAGTCCGAGGCACACTAGCTTATCCTATGCTTGCTCGCGTCGCCCTTAGCGAAAGACATAGGGGATGTGATTGAACCTATATATGGAAGTATTGAATAGTGACGTGACGAATGGTGTTCGCGAAATCCGAGTATCAATGGGCGTTTGGCATGGTGGCACCTACATGCGGGTTAACTATCACTCCGAGCTGACCCCGCTTCGTGACATGATATCTTGGAGGACGTATATCTCATCTATTTCATCTCCGATGGCATTTTCTGAGAAGTTAGCCTTCGGAATCACAAGCAGCGTCTCTCTTTGTCTTGCGCTTCCTACTGCTACCGTCTGGTGCTCTTATTCTTATCTTACTTTACCTCACCGAATCCTCCTCGGCTCACAAGATGGCATCGCTAAAGAAAACTCGCGTCATCTTCCAACTTCCCAATGTAGGCACTTGGTTTGAGAACATCGCAGTGCGCTCTACCGGCACCATCCTCGCCACCCGCGTCGACGCCCCTGAGCTCTGGGAAATCAATCCTGCCACGGGAACCGGCACCGCCATCGCCACCTTCCCGTCGCCAATCTCCAGCGTGACCGGCATAACTGAGCTCACTCCGGAGGTGTTCGCCCTCGGCGCGGGGCAGTACAACTTCGACACTGGCACTGTGCCTGGCTCATACTCGATTTGGACACTGGACCTGTCGTCTGCGTCCGCGGACGGGACCTACCCCCCCAAGCTGGTCACCCAGATCCCCGAAGCTGGCCTCATCAACGGCCTCACTACAGGCGATGTCGGGAAGGGCATCGTGCTCGCCGCGGACAGTGAGTTCTTCGCCCTCTACAAAATAGACATCCCTTCGGGGTCCTACATCAAGACCCTCGCGGACGAGACCATGACCGCCCCGCCCGGCGCGCCCATCCAGCTCGGCATCAACGGGGTGAAGATCCGGAATGGATACCTCTACTTCACCAACTCCATGCGGCAGACATTCTACCGGGTCCCTGTCAGCGAGGACTTCAAGGCCACGGGCGCAGTGGAGGCGGTGGCGACGGGGTTCCCACAGGACGACTTTGTATTTGATGCCGACGGGACGGCGTATGTCACCACGCATGGCGGGAATACGGTGGTGGAGGTCGCGGCGGGGTCCAAGGAAGGCGTCGCCATTGCTGGGAATTCCGAGTCGCTTGAAGTTGCGGGGTGTACGGCGTGTGCGTTTGGACGGGGGAAGGAGGGTGGGAAGGTGCTCTATGTTGTCACATCTGGGGCGTTGGCGTCCCCTGTTAAAGGGGAGCTGATGGAGCCAGCGAAGGTAGTTGCTATTGATTTGGAGTAATGGGTAGTTTATGGGCTTCTGGTTTGTCGTCTGGTCAAGTTGGTCCGTGAACGATCTTGCTTTAGGCCACTATCGAGCAGATAGTCATGTGATTTCTTTCAGTAAGAAGTGAAAACTGTCTGAATTTATATAAGGAGTGACTGAATATATATAGTAATAATCCTAGTCGGTGAGACTCAGGAAAATACGGGTTAGCCAGCCGCAAGGGGTAGTGCCTGCGGGGCACTAAAATAAGGGGTAAGAATACCATTCCGGTACTGAAATATCCGACACATGGTAGCTGATGCAAATCGGATATAAATGGTCCGAGGATGCAGGGGTTAAGTGGCTAGGTGCTATTTTTCACGATTCTTGGGTCCAAGCCAAGGTGGCGGGCGAGAGTTGCGGAGTTAGGAGAGAATGTGTCAGGGGCTTGCAGGGGAAGCGAGCGAGGTACAGAATGTGGAGGATGCTGGGGCAACGGCAGTTCTTAATCCCCCCGACCGGAATTTTTGGACTCAACTCAAATTGTTACTCCCATAATACCTTGAAGTACTGCACAAAATAGGGTGACTAGGCAGCCCTATTATCACTCGTTGAAGTTAATGTTTGAAAGCGGGATACCTAGGTAGGCCAAACTCACTGAACCGAGATCAATGTTCCTCGTTCATGCCTGTTCTCAATTTTCTTTGCCATCTTGGTTTCCTACCCAGAAACGTTCACAACACTGCATATCTCAATTATACCCATCTCTAAGGCATTCGCTGTATTTACTCAATGATTTCGTTGATTGTTCCATCAATGTCAACCAGCATGTACTCCCCTTGACGTGCTCTCAATGTAAAAGATGCCATTCTGAGTAATATTTTCGATGCTTTCACTTTAATCTAGTCTCAAAATGTCTCAGATACTTTCATGAACCACTCTTAGTTAGTGACCTGACTGTTACAAGTTAGAAAATAAACCTTATAAAATGAGGTTGTTAGATTTAGAAGCATGTCTTCCTAAATGTGTTGTCTCCTTTCATAAAGTTGTGTCTCTACGCCAAGCATTCCATATTTCATGAGGGCGCTTAAATTTGGTCAATAGTTCTTTTGTATCGTCGGGTTTCCGCTCTATGTCTGTTACTTTCACCTACATGCAGCCACAATTGAGCTCCCCTACATCCCACCAAATTTTATGCATCTTTCATTGCAGATACCGCATCAACGGAATTTTTGAATCTGTTCTAACGTTCTCGCGTCCAAGATCCCGAAGGTCGGGAGGACGGGTTATGGCTCTTAATAAAACTCCGAGAAACCGGCAAAATCAGGAAGACCGGGGATATAGTTCCGAGCACTACATCCAAAAATAATAGTCCTCTTGATAGGGGTATGATAAACTGTTGTCATTCGCACGAAACGCATCTTAAAACTTCTGTGATTAATTTGCAGGATCTTCTTCTGTCTCCCGCTTCATCCTCAAAGTAGATTTTTTGATTTCATCTTGGCAGTATTGACAACTGCATGCTCATCATGACTGATCAATTTGAATATATTGTCACGCCTCCAATTTCCGATCCTCTAAAAAGAGGTGCAAAGCCCCAACCATATACTGTGACCAGAGAAAGCGGGTTGATCATTGAGACGCATGTCAAAATCCCCCTACGCACAAGGTTTGATGTAATTATTTGCCGAAATTTGTCGTCCAGAAAAAAAATCCCAAAAATATTGCACCGTTGATCTCATAGACAGTAAGAATTATTCTCTTCCCACATGCACATTCTGACTAATTTGGGATAGCCTTACGGGAAACACAATCCAGCTCCTCTGCACAAAATATATCCAAATTCAAAAACCGACCCATCTTGGATATCTCAATATACAGCGTTTGAAGCACACGATCCACTCTACCGGTGCAAACACGGCTATGCAGTCGTTTTGATCGACGTCGCTGGAACATGGCTAGGAGAAGGGACCGCCATCTTCTCATCAGGCAAGGAGGCCGATTCTTTCTATGATTGTATAGAATGGATGGACAAGCTTCCATGGAGCAGTGGCAATGTTGGACTCGGCGGCGTCTCGTATCTAGCTGTCAGCCAGTGGCATGTCGCAGCACTTCATTCTCCTAGCCTAGTATGTATTTGTCCCGACGAAAGCTGGCATTACTTCTACCGTGAAGTTGTCAAACATGGCGGAATACCCTGCACGTCATTCTTCCCATACATCTGCGAGCTCTGGGACGTCTGCCAGATGCCTCATGAGAATCTTCTCGATGAAGCAACAGCTTATCCTTTATTCGACGCTTTTTGAGAGCTAAAAAGCGAAGTTGGAACAAATCACGGTCCCAGAATTCGCTATTGCCAGTTTTGGAGACCAAGGCTTGCATACTCGCTGAACACTAGAAGGCTTCAAGAAAATCTCCAATCGAGAGAAGTGGTTCATTGTCCATAGACGAAAGAAGTGGGCGTTCTTTTACACTCCGGAAATCGTCGACAAGCAATGTGCATTTTTAAGATAAGTTCTGTAAAGGGCGCCATGATGCGCAGGTTGAGCAGTGGCCGCGAGTGCTGATGGAGGTGGGTGATCGATACTACGATGGCACTTGGCGAGCTGAAGAGGAGTGGCCGCTGAGTAGACAAGTGCTTACTCCTTACTACTTGGACACCCAAAGTCAAACATTGGTCAGGGAAATCCCGGGTAAGACCTCTATCTCAGAGTGCCACGCACTGGGTAATGGTCCTGGAGATTGCCGTGCTGTCTATGATATGGCATTCGTTTCTGAGACGGAGATATCAGGTCACATATCAGCCACTCTCTTCATGGAGACAGTTGAAGGCCGTGATATGGACTTGTTCATCGCCATCTACAAGCTAGATAGTCATAGAAAATTTGTACCGCAGGAGATCTAGGCGTAATGCGTAGCTTGGGACTTAATATCATGGTGATGTTGGGAGAATAGAATTTGCTGAAAAGAGAGAATTGGTTATGGCTGAATGCTTGGAGGTATACCTCCAGATCATGTTTCGAGCCTATGCAGGACGTCATGATCTGAACGATAACTGAGAGTATGAGGAGTAGATTTGAGGAGGCGTGGCTGATGGTCGTGGCTGTTCCTGACGATAATTAAGGATTAATATAAAATGCATGCAAGGCGTCACCTTGCCTGATACTTTACTTGCCCTACTTGTCCCTAGAAGTTTGTATTTGGCTCATTGATACTTCCTGTACCGCTGTGTTGAATTGCTCCATTCCTGCTTCCAAATGGGTATTTCTAGACGTGGGTGTTTGCGCTCCGATAATGCCGCTAGAATCACAGTCGAGATGAAACTTTCGTACAACACTACGATTCCTCGTATATTGAGTGCTGTTCATTACTGGGAGCTCGACTCGGCTTTATAATCCCGAGGCCCTTGGCGATGCGGGGTATGGAGTATGGCGGGGTCCGGGCAAGCAGCTACCCTGGAACATGCAGTTGGGGAGCAGTACCAAAGCCTCGAAGATCCGATGAAGGTGACATCTCAGCCTGAGATCGATACATTAGAGTGTTGTGGCATAAAGAACGGATAAAAAACTTGCTTGCAATTCAATTCCTCAACGGACTCAAATAGCTGGGATCTTTGATCCAAGACTTCAAGTGCCTCATCGCAAATTCCCTACCGAAGCAGGCGGCTGAAGAAATTCATTCGGGATGCTTCCATGGAATCCGGCGCTTCCTGGTCTTGGAATTGGTCTTCTATCTCCGATTTTTGCCTTCCTTATTCTTAACATTGTATATCTACGTTATTTCTCGCCGCTACGTAATGTTCCCGGCCCATTTTGGGCAAGTATTACACCTTTGTGGCGTGTGCGAAAGATCGTTGAAGGATCTTGGCATGAGACAATTATTGATTTGCATCGAAACTATGGTATATCTCCAAATCCCCTTTCAGCGAAACCTGTTTCTCTTGGTCCTAGAACTGAACAACCTATAGGCGATATGGTTCGCATTGCTCCAAATGAAATCTCTATCATAACACCATCAGCTGTTCAGAAAATCTATGGACATACGGGAAACGCGTGGGTCAAGGTGGGCAAGCATCACACAGCTATTCTATGGAGATTTTGTTAAGCTCCCATTCAGTCTCAATGGTACGAAACATGGTGGATACCTAACGCAACTCATGGCTTCTTTGCGGAGACAGTTCCCACTAAACATCGCGACTTGCGCCGCCGGGTATCTAAAGCATACACAATGAGTTATCTGGTGGCAATGGAACAGTTAGTTCTCTAAGCAGACAGGAATAGGCGGTTACTAATTATCTATGGCAGTCATATAAACAGTTTGATCGAGCTCTTCATGGACCAGATGAGGAGAAATGCTGGTACTCGTATTAATATATCTGACTGGACCCAATTCTTTGCCTTCGATATTGTAGGCGAACTAGCTTTCGGCAAGAATTTTGGCCTTCTTTCCTCAGGAAGCGATGCCAACGGAATTATTAATTGGGTTTTCTACACTATTACCGCCAAAGCTGCGCTCGGCTTCACATGGTTCCAAGGGGCCGCCGTTCAGCTACCGATTGTCAGGTGGATTCTAAATCAGCAATTTCTTCGTAGAGCTGGTAAACATCTAGACTGCAATCCTCGAGAGCCTCTCGAAAATGTATCTTGCTATTACTTCTACAAGTACGTCACATTACTAACTATTATCTAGATTGTTCGTGAAAAAATGCAGCTCCGATTGGATCCTGATCGAAACGATCTCGTATCACACTTTATGCAAATGAAGAATCCTGATGGGAGCCCACTACATCCTCGGGATATTTTTGGTGAAGCCATGAGTGTCGTGGGCGCAGGTGCAGATACTACGGTATTTCTCTTCCCATTCTTTACTAGACTTTCTTGCTCACAAGTTTCATAGGCAATTGCCATGCGATCCTTCATGAGACTTGTTGGTAGTAATCCCCGTGTGTATAGGAAATTGCAAGAAGAAATCGATAACGCCGTGTTAAATGGGAGGCTCTCAACTGTGGTCACTTATGAAGAGGGCCAAGGTTTGACCTACTTTCAAGCTGTGCTTAAAGAGTCTCTCAGATATTTTCCCTCGAGTAAGAAATTCGCATGTCTGGAATGTGAAATACGCGTGACTAATGTGTCGCGTAGTCGGATATCAGCTTCCACGTGTAGTTCCTCCTGATGGTGCTGAGATTGAGGGGACTTTCATTCCAGCTGGAGTGAGTTTCTTTCTCGAAACGACTGGATCCCCTTGACTAACACAAGACTCAGACTGTGGTTGGAATCAATGCTTGGAGTCTTCACCGCAACAAAGCTATCTTTGGCAGCGACGCCGAAGAATTTCGACCAGAACGGTGGCTGGATGATTCACCCAGCAGTGATCTAAAGCTCATGGAGCAGTGTTTCGCTACATTTGGATTTGGTAGTCGAACTTGCATTGGACGAAATCTGGCAATTCTCGAGCTCTCAAAGGCAAGTTTTGCTTTAGCACACGGCACAATCCAGGTTTAGATCGGATGACAGAAGTATTGGAACGCTGACCAGGACCATTATAGTTGCTTCCAACATTCTTTCGGGACTTTGAAGTGGAGATATGCGACCCTGAGAATCCATGGATAATCGTCACTGCGTGGCTTGCACTGCCGGTTGATTTTCATGTTCGAGTACATAAGAGACCTGAAAAGGCAAATGGTTCTGCGTTAAAGACCTGCGTTGTTTAAGTGTAGGTTTAAATTTGCCAGCTATTCCAGGGAGAAATTGTAGAGGTAAACGAGAGACGCCACAGAAGCTCTTATCTTCCGTCAGAGTTTGCTGAATTGGTTTAAAGTTTCTTAAACTGCATAATTATAGTCAAATAAATAAAGTACGATGAGCTTGAATCGAATAGTTTTGACGTTCCCCATTCTCTTAAACGATTCTCAATAAAGTATGGAGTGCTTCTGATAGTTTTGTCAATCTTCGCTTATAAATTGCGATTTAGACCTCTCTTGGATTCCCTCTATAAGTAATGGTCATGAGGTAGATGACTGATACTTGAAAAATAGCAATGGATACAGCAAATAATATTTCTCGCCACGCACTTCGATAATTATTCTTAGATCTGAAGAATTTAACAATGTCTTATTTAGTTATTGCTCGGAGAGAAACGAGATTCCCGAGGATAATTTAATCACAGAAATATAAAACTGAAATCCTTTCAACCTTTTTGGACTGGTATGAGTCATCAGGCAATCTAAAGGACTTTTCGGTGGAGAAGTGGAGATTTCAATTGCATGAATACATACATGCAGGGTGAGAGATTGATAGGTAAAAATATTCTTATCCTACTGATTTTTGAATCGCCGCGGTCAAATTTAAGTAAATCTTCACCAGGAACACTTTACCAAGAAACACGAGGGTCAAATCACTGCAATACAAGGACTTTGCCGGTATCTCTAAGCCATGTCGATTAGAGGGAGACATACCAGACCTGATTGTGGAGGGTGAGATTCCACAGGAGCTCGATGGAACTTGCTATCGGGTAAGTATGTATTCATTTCGGCGGCGTGATTAAGAGCTTATTTTCTTACCAGGTTATGCAAGACCCATTCTACGATCATGACGACTTCCAAGACGGCGCGAAGAGCACGCCATTTGATGGAGATGGCAATGTCAGTGCATTCAGGATCAAAAATGGAGTTGTCTCTTGGAAGCAACGATACGTCTACATCGAGCGCCTCATGACAGAGCGGAAAGCTGGAAAATCTCTATTCGGTCTCCTAAATGCACCTTTTATTCACCATCCATGTGTTCAAACTTTGAGCGTAAGCCCTGCCAACTCCAAAATCATCATCCATAATGGCAAGCTGCTAGTTCCGCAAGAAGTAGGACCGCCATATGAGATGGACCCAAGCAAGTTATCTGGCTAGTGCGAACAGAGCCACAAGCTTACAAGAATATTAGACACTCTTGAAAACAAAATGTCACGAGCCATTTGGCGCACAGATCCCCAAAAATCTACCATTCACCGCTTATCCGAAGGTAAATATCTTACGTATATGTACGGAGGCAAAGGCGATTGACTTGAATTAGGTCGATACAGAGACCGGCCATCTCGTTTTATATGGCTACAATACTGCCGGTCCCGGTACCACAGATGTGGGTGTCTCTTCTGCGCTTCAGAAAGGTCTTATCACAATCGAAATAACTCTGAACAGTTCTTTGTATTTGCTATTGATAAAAAGGGAAGGAAAGTTTAGGAACGTGGATCAAAAGTTCCAACAAATGGTCCTTTCCACGACATGGCGTTGGTAAGATTATTTATTTCCTCGGGCTCTTCTCGCGCTCCTGAGATTCTGACAGTATATAGACACCAAACTTCGCGGTCTTGGTCCAAATGCCAATGATAACAGATTTTTCGGACCTCTACTCGCCTGGTAAAACTTCGGTGTCAGTAACGTTAACCCAGTAGCTGGGTTTGAGTAAATTAACAACAGCCATAGGTCCTACGACAAAGACTGTCGAGCATGGTTTGGAGTCATCTCGCGGACCGATCCACGCATGCCGATCAGGTGGTCGAAATGGCGTAACTGCATGAAAATTCATACAGGAACTGCTTGGAAGAGGGCAACCGCATGTGAGTTTGACGCTTGCAACTTGTATACATCGCAACTGAGACTTTCGTAGCTTCTTCGATTGTACTCGTGCTCATAAAAGTGCCTTTATTTTCATGCGTGAGTTACACACCTTCAATCTATCTCGAAATGTGACATGCTGGTCAATACACAAAGCGAACAAGGAAGGTGCTGAGAACAATGGAGCCTCTGCTCTAAGTATCCTGATCTCGCAGTCGACTATGTCAAGTGGAAGCTTGATTTGAGCTCCAAGTCAGCCTCCACCGAGGATCCAGGTAGGCCTCTGGACATGCACAGCAGTTTCGAGATACGAGGACTGACTATGGCTGCAGAGGTTCTGGTTGGCATCCCTTCCGAATTCTCTCGGACGGATGAGAGGTTTCTAGGGAAGAAAGCCCTTCTTTGTCATGTTGACTCTTATTGACTCTGAGTGCAGCCGATTCTCATTTCTTGCCGTATTCAAGTCAACATATCGCGGGAAGGTTGTCCACCAAGGACTGAATGCCCTTGCACGTTTCCAACTTTCCAAATCGATTGAAATTTTGACGCTGGTAATTGCCTCATGCAAGAGCCAACTTTTATTCCGCACTCAGATGATTCCCCTGAAGGTGATGGCTATATCATTGTCATGATAGATAATTTGGATAAGGGTCGAAATGATTTGGTCCGCTTCTCCCAAATAGTAGAATATCCTCGCTTCAAAGATCAGGACTAATCATGTGAAATGCAGCTGATCATTGACAGGAAAGAATTCACCAAGATCAAGGCCAGAATTCAACTTCCTCTTCGTATGTACTTCCAAATGCCTCTGTCTTGTCTGAATGAAAGCAAGTTCCAGGAGCTGTTATTGATAAAAGTTGAACTTTTAGGTCTTAGACCTGCTGTACATGGCAATTGGGTTGATTCTGATCCCATTCCTGAAACGGGAGAGTTTGTCGAGTGGCTCCCAAATATATATGAGTACATTAAAACCGCCTCCTAGGAACTTCTTCTCTCCAGAGAGATGCAGTAGATACAGAATATGTACAGGTAGATTGTACCAATCCTCACCTACACATGGTGACACGGATCCTAGCCAGGCGAGACAACATCGCCAGTCCCAAAATAACCACCTGCTTCGTTAGAAACCTAAAAATTCTAGCGTGCTCATATCGCGAAGAGCACTCCGGCCTTCCTTGCTACAGAGGGGAACGTTTAGAAAGAGCGTGGATGCCAGCCGATCACGCGGTGGGTCGACGCGGCGGATGCGGTTGAAGTAGGTTATCTTTGATGCAACGCCGCAGTCATTATCCGTTGGCTGATATGACTGAAATTTCTGTCACTGTGAGCTCGTTAGACATGAGCTGGCTCCATTTGAAGTAGTGTTCGTCTCGGCTACTACGAATAGCCTTGATCTCATTTTTCAGAGGGAGACCCTTGAGTTTGTCGCCCAAACCTAGGATATCTTCGCTGAGTGCTACAAAGTCGGGTCGCTGGGATAGATCGGCCTGCAACTTCGCAGGCAAGGACTGCTTCAACTGAGGGGATCATTGCAGAGACATACCGCGGAAAGCCTCTAAATAACCCGTGTGGGATTTCAAATCCCAGTAGTTTGCCGCATTGCCAATGGTGTATATTGATGCGGCAGCTTTTAGTGATCTCAATTCATGAGCCAGCATTGAAGAAGTAGAGGGATTCTGCGATCTTCGTGTGCACTATTGATCCCCTGTTCACAGTCGCTTAGCGATTCAGCTCACGCAGAAATCCAGCAAGATAGAATTTGAAAACATCTTTTATTCATGATACTAATATGATTGGCCGCTGAGAATGTTTGAACTCGAGATCCAGGCTACGAAAATCAGCGCATCTGTTCCTTCTCTCCAACAAGCCTTCCAATTTAGGTTCCGGTTGCACACACCCATCGCATGGCTCCAAGGCAATTATCTCTTCATAAACCCCACTATATGAGCTCATGTGAGTCAAGTAATGCCATGCCATAATTCAACTCATCTTCGATATTCTCATAAGCTCCAACTTTTGCGTTCATATAACACCTGCACAACTTGAAATTCTGTGAACATTGTTCAGCGAAATTCAATTTTATGTGACATACGTTAACAAGATAGCAAATGACTTGATGACCTTGAAATTTACGAGATGTGTAAGCACTTGCTGTTTGGTAAAAATCTCTCAATCGCGTAGCTGGAGAACATAACAGAGTGGACAAAATGATATTCATTGCCCGCGATTGACTCTACTCCTATTCACCCCTTCGGTCGCGGATGCACTCCAGCTTTCGAGCCATTCCCCCTTTAATATACATACCTAAAATTCATATTCTCCTTATCCGTCAAATCATCAAAAGCATGCACCATCCCCCGATCCACTACGCCCTCTGTATCCGTCCCCGAAGCGCCCGCCAACTCACCCTGCAGCCGATCCTTTCTCGCATTCTGCGCCTTCAAATAAAACCTCAAGAAAATGATCACCAGAACTAAGACAACATAACAGCCCATATGCACCGCAAACGCAATTAAGTATCTGGGTGCGTTCCACGAAAGGAAGACTTGAGGACCAATCGCGTTGCCGGTGGCCCAGGAGACGAAGTTTGCTGCTACCACGACGGTTTTCTTGGTTTGGCCGGCGACGTTGCGGGTAATCATTGACATGCCGAGGGTTTGGGCAGCCCAGAAGGAGAGTACGATGTAGTAGGAGATTAAGAGGCCGACTTGGGTGGCTTTATTGGTATTGAGAACGGTCATGAGGACGATAGTGCCGATGAATGATCTGTTTGAAGTCAGGTTATGTTTCGAAAGTTGCTTTTTGAAAGGATGGTATACTCACGGGATGACATAGATTCCCATGACGAGAAGATTCTGACCAGTCTTCTTGACCAACCAAGTACTGCTCAGCAACACGATAATGATATAAGCACCTAAGACCATGGCAAGTAACTGCGTCTGCAAGACACTGAAGTTCAAGCTTGTGACAATGATGCCGTAGAATGCGCCGAGACCACTCGTGGGTAAAGTGGTGCAGATGGCAATCATGCAATAGCAGTACATCTGCGGGTCACACAGAGCTTCGATGACCTGCTCTTTCCGGTATCGACGATTTTGGACACCAGTCTGATTGCTTCGTACACGCTCGATCATGAGTTTCTTGTCCTCCTCGGTAAAGCACTTAGCTCTCATTGGGCTGTCCGGCATCCATACAAGTACAAAGACACCCCACAGTACAGAGAAACAACCATAGGCAATGAAGATTGCTTGCCAGGACTTCAGAGGAGAAGGAGGGCTCTCGATCAGCGTGAAGCAGTAGGCGAGAAGACCGCCGACGATCTGTTGTCCTCCGTTCATCATATACCAGTAGCTGACTGTTGCGGCTTGCTCCTCACGCTTGTACCACATGGACGAGAGGTACACAAAACTCGGCTGGCAGACGGCCTCGAAGATGCCAAGCAGGGTCCGAAGCGCAACTAAGGTAGCGAAGTTCTTTGCAACTGCGTGAAGAGCCAAAGTTGCGCCCCAGAGAACGATTGAGGTCCCGAGGTACTTGGCAATTGGGAGACGCTGGATGGCCCAGTTGGTGGGGTATTCAACGATGAGAACCGCGATGTAGATGCAGGTTGTCAACCACGAGTAGTCCTGACCGACCAAGTGCGTATCGGTTTTGATATGCATGATGCTGGCAAAGCTCAATGTACCCTTGTCCAAAGCCTGGAGGAAGTAGGTGAACACCATGATGGCGAGGACTCGTTTATCAATGAGACCCTTGAGACGAGAGTTCTCCTCGGGGGAAATATCGATCGCGTGGTTGCTGGCATACTTGGCGACTTCTTTGTCGACTCGGCCATAGTCCATGTGATCTTTCTTTAAGTCCCCATCTGCGATTTCCTCGTCATGGATAGGATTGATTTCGGACTTGTCCATGTCGGTCGGTACAGACTTGGTTTTATGGTGACCCTGAATATCATCAGGACTGACCTCGGAAATCTTTTGATCAGCCATTGTGGTTAACAAAAATGGCTATGAGTGAGAGAAAGGATGAATGAGTGAAGATGTTATGAGTTGGCGAAGAAAAAAATATATCAGATAAAGGCTTTATGCACCCGCCTCCATATTGCGGATGTGGGAGGCCGTGCAAAAGGTTTCTCTCCGCACTATCGGCTCCAGTACCCAGTACCCACCCCCTCATTCAACACATTCTTGGAATCTGGAGAGAATGCGAGAGCATGGCGCTTTGCATCGCAAACACTTTGATACGGTGAGTTGATCTCGCCCGACCTCGGTGCCAATTGTGACCGTGCTGCGAGTCAGGCTTTGGACGAATGTGGGGGAATCACGGCCTGAAGATCTGAAAAGAGATCTAACATTGGATACTCCGGGGAGGGCACCTACCCGGAGAAAATGCATGGAGAAGGAAACCCGCTATGCCAAGAGTGGGCTCTGCGACGTGGCAGGGAAGGCTCGGTGCATCGGTACAGCATCGCGCGAACTTCTCCACGAATCTGACGACTTCACAAGCTCATTAAGTTTCCGAGCACAAAAAGAGGCTGACAATCCCAGGAAATTTGAAGAAGAGTGAATCTAGCTATCAGGAGCTGAGTGAGAAGTTGCTGGACGGACTAAAGGACGTGAGAGACTGAGCAAGTAAACTGAGCCATGCCGAAGGTAGCCAACGGGATCGATTCCCAAATTGTTCACACCAAGGTCAAATTATTGATCAACCAGCTCGTAAACATCAAAGATGAGACTGGAGAGTTCTTGCTGCACCTCGAGGATGGCCGAGTGATTGACACCAAAGGATGGAGTGGGTGGGAATGGACACATGGCGTCGGGCTCTATGGACTCTGGAATTACCATAGTCTTACTGGAGACTCTGAGACACTTGCAATCGTCGAATCATGGTTCACAGATCGTTTCGAGGAAGGCGGTACAACCAAAAACATCAACACCATGGCGCCGATGCTGACGCTTGCCTTGCTGTATGAGAAGTCAGGAAACCAGACATATCTACCATGGTTGGAAAGCTGGGCTGACTGGGCCATGTACGAGCTTCCGCGAACAAAATACGGTGGAATGTCACATATGACATACAAATCCCTCAACTCGCATGAGCTTTGGGATGACACTCTCATGATGACGGTTCTCCCGCTGGCTAAGATTGGAAAGTTGTTAGGCCGCCCGGAATACATCGAAGAGTCGAAGCGACAGTTTCTTCTCCATATCAAATACTTGTTTGACACAAAGTCCGGCTTGTTCTACCACGGGTGGACGTTCGACGGAAACCACAACTTTGCGGCGGCGTTGTGGGCTAGAGGCAACAGTTGGCTGACGATCGTCATCCCCGATATGTTGGAGCTGCTTGATCTGCCACCGAACGACGCGTTCCGCATCCACCTTATAGACACCCTGCACTCCCAGTGCACAGCTCTCATCGGATACCAGGAGCAAGGCGGTCTCTGGCGGACGCTGATCGACCTTCCCGAGCAAGAGGGATCATATGTAGAGAGTTCAGCAACGGCGGGTTTCGCATATGGAATGTTGAAAGCACTTCGGTTGCGGTATATACAGGGAGAGGAGTTTCGGGATTCTGCCGTCAGAGCGGTGAGAGCCGTGCTGGAGAAGGTCAGCTCCGAAGGAGAATTGTTGGATACGAGTTTTGGGACTCCGATGGGTCATACCTTGCAACATTACAAGGACATTGCTCGAACGAGTATGCCTTATGGGCAGGCTATGGCGATCATGGCTCTGGGAGAGTTTCTGAGAGTATTCATTTGAGCAAAAATAGAGAACAATACTCTTGTCCATCTTGTCAAAAAGGACGAGCCATTCGATTTCTCCAGTGACAGAATTGATCAAGGTGCGCATAAGAAGGATAGTGGAAGAGATTTTCATATAGCTGTATCTTTTGGAGTTTACGGAGGAACTTTTCAGTCTCGTTGTTCCAATTTGGAAAAAGTATGCTCAGAGAGAGCAAAATCTCTTCCACCAGAGCTTGAAGGAGCACGGACTTGCTATTCCAACATATCAGCTTGTGTTGATTCTAATCAGCAGAATACTATTATGTTAGCACTCAGACGACGGGATGGTCTCGCAGCCACGGAGATAGTTCCATCAGCTCGCTTCCGATGGGCCGTTGTTGTCCAAGACAACAAATATTGGTCTTCTCTCAAGTCCTGGACCAATTTCAAGTTAGAAAGTGAAGATCCTTGCACTTTATTCCTCGGTTTGTGCTGCGCAATGCAGGATCTGGACCCATCGGGATGGTTCTCAGTGTACTTTGAGTGGGCTGCTTGAGATTGGCGGCTCTTTATTTGCGCTCACGACATGTCATGCTTTTCTGGGTTTAGGATGTATAT
This sequence comes from Cairneyella variabilis, assembly GCA_001625345.1. Taxonomy (NCBI): domain Eukaryota; kingdom Fungi; phylum Ascomycota; class Leotiomycetes; order Helotiales; genus Cairneyella; species Cairneyella variabilis. The sequence goes on along the minus strand of AYLM01000167.1, from coordinate 49,099 downwards.
CAGGAGTTTCTAGCCACACGGAAGGTGAGCTTTCGCTCTCCTTATTTCGAGTTTCAGTCTTAGAGGCTAAATTCAATAACCCAGCATTCTACTCGCTCGGAAAGGTTCACTCGTACAAATTCACGGAGGCATCCGCATCAGCGTTTGGCGATGTGGATGATGAACAGGTAAGCTCACAATATTTGTACGATAAAGACTGGGCGCTAATTAGAATCTACAATATTTAGCTTACACCCGAAGCTGTCCATCTGATCGAAAGTCTTACGAAGATCTCCGTGGACGACATCATTCCCAACGAAAACCTCGAGCATGGTCCTATACAGATGTTATAGGCAATTCAAGGGATCTCAAGAGGCTATCTCAGTCCCGATCTTGTTTATTGGATGATTGAGAACTCTTGCTTCGAAGTGAGAACTATCTATCTAGAGAGTGAATTCGGTGATTGACCCATTCCAATTATAACCACAATTTTGGCTAACTTGATAATCACAGGCGATGGAGACTCAGGTTCGTGGGTAATCCGAGGCGGGCACCTCTGTGGGTATGTTCTTTCTCGAGCTGTTGGCAAGCTTTGTGTGTACGTGCTACCCATTGAGCCTGTCATACATGACATTCAAAATTCATTGTCTTTGGCGGAGACTCTGCGAGATGTTCTACCAGCCGTCACAATCTAGCAGAGTTAACAAATAACTCTCGCCTTGGTACTTGATGTTATCACAGACTCGCACGATATCAACTCGACAGGTCTTCCTGATTCACAGCCAGCGAAAGGTAAAGACACTGCCAAGTCTGATCCGGCTCAAACCGGAGAAGCATTGGAATATTACCATGGCATGAAAATTACCATGTTTCCTTGGTATTATATTTTTCAGTACTTCTGGTAGCTGGTATGCCACTCTAAACTTTCATTCTAAAGAGTTTTACTTACAGTACATATTTAGAAACCCGGCATGGTTGCGACAGCAATTCCGAATATAATGACTCACTTTGACTCTCTGGATGACGTTGGTTTGTATGGCAGTTCCTACCTTCTAGCGACTGCGGTATGCCAAGTACCGGAGTCAGAACAACGAATGAAAGCGAGGCGTAAATGATTCAATCTTTGTGGTTGTAATGGGAGAGCTCCGAAATGTATACTAATGTCCACACCATGGATACGTTGATCATCTACTTTCTATGAATAAGCGAATCAGAAGTCAAAGCAGATAAAGACTAAGAGATGACTCCTAAATAGTGTACAAAGAAGAAAGCAGACCTACTTCGGCGATGTGTTCGCCTGATCGTCCGCGATTCTTATTAATATATAGCGCCAAGCAAGTTGACAGCTATGAGACACTCCACATTTAAATTGAAGTGACAGCTGTGGCTGATAAATCTGATTGTCAGATGATGGCGATTTAAACAGGGGCTCACAAGTGATGAGGCGTCGACCTGGAATGGTGCATTTGGTACGTGTGGCATACAGCACCTAGGTATGTTGAGATTCGACATCACCATAAAGCACCCTATTTCAATGAGGATTTCAACAGAAGAGCACCTCTCTCATTCCTTTCCCAACAAAAAAGAAATATTCAGATTTCTCGAAAGGTTAGAGGGTGTTGTGGTTGCGAAGCGGAGAAGTCTCAAGTCACGTGCTTTGCAAATTTGCCCTACCTGGCGCCAAGACCTGCCAGTCCTTCCGACACTTAAACTTAAACCTCTTCGCATATCTCTATCACAAAATTTCTAGCCCATCCAACTCAAAATCTCAAAATCCACGATGCACTGAACTTGGCAATGTGAGCTGGATGAGGAATGCTCGCTCCCTGGTGAACTGTCACCAGACCCTTTCCATGCATCCAAATCCTCAGAGAACGCGTTCATCCCTTCCTGCTAGATGCAAGTCCACCAGACTAGAGTCCGGCCCCGAAACCCTTCACACCAAGTGTCCTCGGCACATGAGCCACAATATGAGAAGCCTTCATCTTGACTGCCGTCCAGGATGGAAGAAAAAAGGGCCGACATCGTGGCAGGGTTTAGCTTCCTTCCCCGCATTGGGCGTTTGTCAACTCATCGTCTGATGCCTCTCGGGAGGATCATAAGATGCAGATGCAGACCATACAAGGCCTGGGTTGGCTGCATGCCACGCGCTGTACCTGTTACAAATCCCAGGGTCCAGATTGGCCCCGGATCGTAGATACATGCATGATTCAAGAGCCTCTGCTCAAATGCTATTGGCTGCTCTAGCGTGCTGAAGAAAGGCTTTCTTTCCTCATTCGGTCACGCGGAGAACCCGAAAAAGGACGTTCATGTGCTTTCCATGACCTTTACTGAAGCTTTGCGGAGCTTATGGCCGGCCCTTGAATAGCTTCAATCTCAATGGTCTGGCAGATGTCGTGGAACGTTGCTTTAGGGTCGGGGATGAGTGGGACACACCTACACTTTAGATTATGCCAGGGTCAGGCGAGCCCCTTTTCCCCAGACTCCCACGCTTCCACGCCTAAATTCCACGCCTTACATTATTTTCCGTCAACTTGACTTTGTATACTCGGCGGTATTATTGCAAGGCTCGGATCTATCCGTAACTGCTAGCATGGATTTTCTCCTTCAAATCTTCCATCCATGTGAGCTTATAATGCACTTGCTTTTTTCGATGATGCACGTGTGGTCTACTTCATGGTGGGAAGCAATGGACTACCCGAGTACTGTATTTAAGAAGGGACTGGAATCCACTCAACGAAAGCATTCCTGGATTTCTCTCTAGCAATCAATATCTTCTTCTATCTTGCCAAGATGAAGTTTATGCTACGACTTTCTGTGTGCCTCAGCCTCGTGGCTGGTACCTTTGGACAGACCTACTGGTATGAGACCATTGCCCATCAAGGTGTTGCACCTTACAATGCACAAGGGTCGGCATATCAGGTCTTCAGAAACGTCAAAAGCTTTGGCGCTGTCGGTACGTTCTACCACGCTCCATATCAGTCAAGCTCATTTCACTCAATTACTAGGTGATGGTGTTACGGACGATACCGCAGCCATCAATGCGGCCATCAGCAGTGGCTCTCGCTGTGTCGCAGGGGTTATCGGGTCAGGTGGCTGTGAATCTAGCACCACCTCACCTGCTGTGGTGTACTTCCCTGCTGGCACTTATCTGATCTCATCGTCCATCATACCATACTACATGACCCAGCTCATTGGAAATCCTAATGCCATACCCGTCCTGAAAGCTACTGCTGGCTTCTCTGGACTCGGTCTTGTTGACGCCGACCCTTACGGATCAGCTAACCAAGATTATACTTCCACAAACGTCTTCTACAGACAGGTCAGGAACTTCATCTTCGATATGACAAATATTCCAGCAGGCACAACCGCAACTGGAATCCATTGGCCTACCGCTCAGGCTACCAGTCTGCAGAATCTCGTCTTCGAGATGAGCCAAGCAAGTGGCACTCAACACACTGGCGTTTTCATTGAGAATGGCTAGTTTGTGGACTCCAAATTATCATGTGATGTTCTGACGGGACACAGGTTCGGGTGGTTTCTTGACAGACCTCGTCTTCTACGGAGGTATTCGTGCTATGGACATCGGCTCTCAACAATTTACATCCAGAAATCTCACATTTTACAAGTATGATTAACTGTTGTCCATCGGAGAGCGCCCTGCTGACTTTTCTTAAGCTCTGTCACTGCCATTTCTCAGATTTGGAATTGGGGATGGACCTATATTGGCGTCTCTATTAATAATTGTGGGACAGGTCTGGATATGTCTGCTGGAGGCAGTACTGCACAGGAAGTTGGCTCCGTTGTCTTCATCGACAGTACGATCAGCAACACCCCAGTTGGAATTTTGACTGCCCGGACCAGCAGCTCGGTTCCACAGACAGGTGGAAGCCTTGCACTTGAGAATGTTGTATTCACAAATGTTCCCACTGCTATCCAAGGACCAACTGCAGTGACTTTGGCCGGTACTACTGGTACCATGACTATCGGAGCTTGGGTTGAGGGCAATGTCTACAATCCAACTGGTCCATCAAATACCCAGGGCTCTGTTACAGCGTTTCCTCGCCCAGCATCTCTACTCAGTGGAACAAAGTATTACACCAGATCCAAGCCTCAATACGCAAATCTGGCAGCTTCTCAGTTCTCAAGTGTCCGAACGGCCGGTGCCACGGGCGATGGAGTGACAGACGATACGGCAGCCTTGCAAGCCATAATCACCTCAGCCACGGCCGCTGGAAACGTCATCTATTTCGATGCCGGTATCTACAAAATCACCACAACTCTCAATATCCCACCTGGTGCCAAGATTGTCGGCGAGACCTACCCCGTCATCATGGGATCGGGCTCCTACTTCCAGGATATCAATGATGCCCAACCCGTCGTGCAGATCGGTTCCACCGCAGGTGAGACTGGCGTCGTCGAGTGGTCAGACATGATCGTATCTACTCAAGGCGCCTGTTCTGGGGCCACACTGATCCAATGGAACCTCGCTTCGCCGTCTTCAACTCCTTCCGGAATGTGGGACGTGCACACTCGCATTGGAGGCTTCACTGGAAGCGACCTTCAAGTGGCTGAATGTGCGGTAGGTGATGCGCAGCCAAATACAAACTGCATTGCGGCATTTATGTCCATGAGAATTACGAATATTGCGAGCGGACTTTACATGGAGAATGTCTGGTTATGGACTGCGGACCATGATATTGACGACGCGAGTGACACGCAAATCACTGTTTACAGTGGCCGCGGGCTTTCCGTAGAAAGCACAACAGGAATTTTGTGGCTGTGAGTTCATTCCCCTCCTCACTCCTCGTGTGTCCAGGGATGCTGACAGTTCAAAGCATCGGCACTGCAGTAGAGCACCACAACCTCTTCCAATACCAGTTCGCCAACACCCAAGACGTATTCATGGGCTTCATCCAAACCGAAACCCCATACTACCAACCCGTCCCCGAAGCTGGAACAGTCTTCACCCCCATCGTCTCCGGCAACGACCCCGATTTCTCCGTCTTCTGCGCCGGTAAAGCAGCTACCTGCTACGATGCCTGGGGTCTGCGTATTCTCAACTCAGTCAATATCCTTGTTTATGGAGCTGGATTGTATTCATTCTTCGACAATTACTCGACTACATGCTCGGACCATACTTCGAGTGTATATAATGAGTACTGCCAGACTCAGATCTTTGGTATTGATGAAGGTGGTAGTACGGAGACGTATTCGGGGTCCACAGTGTGGGTTTATGGGCTTAATACTGTGGGAAGTGTGAGTATGATTGATAGGGATGGAGCAAGTGTGGCGGCTCAGAGTGATAACACGAATACTTTTGCGGAGAGCGTGATTATGTTTATAAGTTGAGAGGTGGGATGTGGGGAGTCAATCGGTTGTTTCTCTTCTATTGTACAAATTTGATGCCAGGCTTGTACAGTCGCTTTCCATAATGAGCCTTGAAGGCTCTGCTCCGATAACAGAAGTCGTATTTGAAGAACAATGCAGGCTCTGAACACCTATCTCACCTGTGGAGGAAGTCTATGTTCATAAACTCATAATTGTCACATTCTCGATTCATATCACCTACCAATAAGTCAGCATCATCAGCTCCAAGCAACTTATGGCCACTTTGTGTTTTCCAAGTCGACAATTTCCAGAAGTTGCCTGTCCTTAAAACCAAGAAAAGAAGATCCACTTGGGGTATCTTCGAGAAAGTCGAGTAAGTCGTTAGCTTCACTGATGTCTTGATTGTCTTTCACTCCTATTCCCACAAATAATCTATTCTCGACTCCCTTAGTCTTCGTCGACGAGCCTTCTGATGGGCCTTCTTGAACCGAAGGAAGGTTTCGGTAAATCGGGCAGATGGAAGAGCCCTAGACGGTGAAGAATAAGTCCCCTTCTTTTATGGATGATCTTGTCAGTATCCACGAGTCATTTTTATAATTGAACTCGAAGGTCAGTTTGGAGACGCGTGGCTCACGGTGCTTCAAATCTGGGAGCTCTTTGTGGGAACTGAGAGTGCCTTCCGTGCAAAGCCACACCTTGGATACCAACTCACTGAGCTTTGCGAGTAGGCTTTTGTCTGTCTCACATCTGCTTCGTACCCATGAAAGGCATTGCTTTGGCGAAAGATGAAGGATTTCCCACAACTGTGAGCAGAAAGGCATTGGGTCCCAGCACGACTCCATCGGTATACAAAAGAGTAAGACATCAATGAATAGCTCTTCTAATGAGCAATTATAGTCGAAGACTAATTCTCGGTCTTTTCTGAAGCGCGTGTTTGTGCCGAGAAGGGCGTATACCCGGTCGTGGATATCACTACATTGAGACTGCCTGAATGCGCCAAGCAATTCATGAAGCGACCATCCAGGTCTTTCAGAGCGGTAGTAATGTAGATCTGCGAAGACGCGAGGGATTTCTTCTTCTAGGCGGTGGCTGCGTTGAAGACGTTGAAACAGCTTTGACTAGAATGCGCGAGCTGGCTCAATCAAATCCCAAGGCATACGCTTCTGGCCACAGTATAATACCACATCCTTCCCAAGAGCCACTTCAGGAACAATCCATACTAGGCCCCAGTAGCTTCGCTTCTAAAGTGCAATGAGGGCCCGATATACCCTCAGTATAAACTGCTCCTGCTGTCCTCCGATGTCATTATCCCCGAACCATATCTGCAGTGCTGCTACACTCTGGATCGATTGCAACATCAGACTTGCACTATCATACGGAGTGTTGTTTGCAGAATCTGCCCATGCACTTGGGAAAAAATCTGTGGACTGCCCCCCAGCCCCGATTCTCAAAAACTCATCCCTCAATCCGTTTCCGACTGCATCACAAAAGCCGAAAAGGAGATTACTGTCGTTGGAGGCAGGGCCTAGCTAACTCAGAACTCTCTCGGCCTGCGTGAAAATTTTCCGCATGATACGCACTTGCTGGTCGCGTTCGTGAACATTGCTCTGATTGATACAAATAGCGTCTGCCCACAAAACCCGGACGGCTCTTTCGGATCGCAAGATTTTGAGGAACGTGAATAGATTGGCCTGGATGCGGTATGGTTGATCGTTTAGCACCACGAACTCGTATTGACCAGGGGTTCCCCATTCGTACGAGATTGCTTCGTAGCTCCGTCCTTGGTCGCTCATTCTGTGAGGTCGGAGGTAGCATCTCACTACTTCACGTTCCGAGCCCGGTAGTAATTCGAGGAGCCTTATCTCTTGAGACCCTCTAAGAGGAGCACTGGGGTAGTCTGCAGAGTCCATGTTCGTGATGCAAGATTAAATACAGTATAAAAATGGTGAGATGAAACTGCTAACTTGACAGCCTATATAGAGAATTGCTGCGGGCAGAATTGTGACTGGCGTGAGCACAGCAGGTCACAGCCACCACCAAGGCCCAAGGTTCGGTTCAATTGGTGCACAAGTGGTGAAATAGGCGATTCCAATAAAGGGGAAGAATATGAGGAAGCTTCTATCTATGCCACCTTTCCAATGATTTGAGTTCATTAGGGTTAGCTAGGAGAATTCATGACCAATATTTTGCTTCGCCTCTGTCAAGGTAGAGATTTTAATGATCAGACGGTCACGGTGTGTTTTCATAATGGGAGTTCCAGTACCCGTGCGACCAAAAAGTCTGGAATGGTTATACTATTGAAGATCCTCATGTAGTCGATGGCAAACTCAGTTAATTACAGGAATGCCGGCGCGCGAGTACGTTCTTTGGTGAGAAGAACAGTTGGAGACACGTGAAGCTTATAAGTGCTGCTTAAAAGCGCATCGAGTTGGAGTGGACACAAGGTATCGAGCAGATAGTCACGTGATTGTTGAATGTTCGAAACTGTGTAGGGAAAGATGTCTGCATTTCTATGGAAAAATGGACTGAGTATATATAGTGATAACCCCAGTTTATGAGACCTAAGAAATGAAATCCTAGCTAACCGAAAGGGGTAGTGCTTGCGTGGCACTAAAATAAGGGGTAAAAATACCGTTTTGGTAACGAAATATCCGACACAAGGCCCCTTGAGCTAGCCACTCTCAGCCTTATAACAGAGTCAAGCCACTGCTCGTCACGAAGTGATGAGCGGGTTGAATTTAAAGGCAAGAATTTTATTTTGACGCCTCAAGGCAGCTGCGCTCCACAAAGCGTGGCGAGGCGCGGTAAATTCCCGTATGGCCTCCACGTAAAAGCCGTAAAAAGCAAAATATTGGCTATCTAACACAAAAATTTCCACCAGAATGACAGCGCTTCAAGCACAATCAAATAAGTCGTATGATTGTACCTGCAAGGTTTCTTGGCGATGGTGAAGGCTTGACCGTGGAGAGTAGTGGCGAAGAAACTCAACATTGCTCACATCTGAGAAGTCTAGAAAACATTATCTGCCGTTTCCCTTCCCAGTTCCCAGTACTTTGTTTACATTTCAGGGTTTCTGCGCATTCAAAATGCATCTCATCATTCCAATTCTCCTTGCATTCCTTCCCTTCACTCTAGGTGTAAAAACGAACTACACCAGCTCAGCAAAGCGAGGGCTTGTACACGTTGATTCTCAGTTCCCTTTCGATTATGAGACCTTCGTCCAAGGCAGGAGCGACTTGACCTGGTACTACAACTATGGGACGACACCAACTCCTACATACGAAAATCTGACTCAATCGACCTTTGAGTATGTGCCGATGTTATGGGGTGCGCCGAACACCACTGACAATTCCTTTATTACGACTGTGACCGACTTGATCAAGAAGGGCACAAATATTACCCATGTACTGGGATTCAATGAGCCTGATGGAAAGTGGGAATGGGGAGGAAGCCAAATAACTCCCGACGCTGCGGCAGAGGCTTGGATCAGGATTTTTGATCCCTTGAGGACCATGGGAATCAAGGTCGGCGCACCCGCTATCATGGAAGACACAACCGGATTTCCTTGGCTAGAGTTATTCTATTCGGCGTGCCAGTCTCGGGGATCGAACTGCACAGCTGACTTCATGCCATTGCATTTCTACGGGAATTTCTCCCATTTGACGACTTATCTGTCAGAGTATCGCGCTAGGTGTGTTGTTATTCCCATATTTGGATGCATGATCTAACAGAACAGATATCCTGGCATGCCTCTTTGGATCACGGAGTACGCGTATAATAATGCATCGCTTGCCGACACCGAGACCTTCTTCAATAACACCATTAGTCTGTTCGACGGTGACGCTGGGATCGAGAGATACTCTTACTTTGGAGGTTTCCGTTCGGATATGAGCAATGTCGGGCCAAATGCCGCGCTGCTGGATAACAATGGTCATCTGACTGATATGGGGAGCTGGTACCTGGGCGGTCCATCGGTTTCAGGGACAACTTCCTCAAAGCTTATTGGGGTTTGTTGTGTAGGTATCTTGGGATCGCTCATTGTCAGTCAGATCATCACTGGACTGTTCTAAGATGGAAGTCAGCTACTGTATGAGATTTGTTTGCTCGCGTATCAATTTTTGTAAATATAGTTGAAAAGTACTCTCGGAGCTTCGGAACCGCGCCCAGAGACCATTACATGGGATTAAGATTTCATTACAGATGTCAAAAGACGACCTGAAACCTGAGATTAATTAGGTAGGTGCCGAGAGTCAATCAATTTACTTCTGTCATTCCTGTAATTTAAATGTGCGAGCCCAAGACATTGCAGCTTTGGTCACCTAGGAAAAGGGGCTCGGTTAAATCTGCTAGTAAGCGAAAGTGGCCGCTGCCGCATATGAACCATTATATTAATGATTTCAATGGTCGTGGCCGCTTGAGTACGAATGAGATCATGGAAGCATAATTATTTGAGGCAAGCATTAATATAGAACAGGTTTTGTAGAAAGTTTGACAGACAGTAGTAGATAGGGGATGTGAGATGATGCTTTCCCAGCTGGCGTAAGATTGCTTGCTCTATGGCCGCATCAATATGATAATTCAGGACCATCATGGAAGCTTAGAAACTGAAGTAAGCGAGGCTGGAGATACGTCCTGTTGAAGTTGTTCTGATTCCTGCAGGCGGACGTGGCAGTTCTGGCTTGTGAAATCCTCTGAAGTACTAGTACGCCACCTGCGGAAACTGAAGCAAATGGAAGAGATCTGTGTCTAAAATATTTTAGTCTTTGAGATATTTTGAGGCAGCTTGTTTTGCCCGTGCCGCTTCTCCCTTAAGTCTAAAGCCATCCCCAAACCTCTCAGAATACGAGGGAAGCACCTATAGAACACTAGTTTTAGAGCTAAATCTCCTAGCTTGGAATATATTAAGGATATGGAGTCGCTAACAGTGTCAGTGGGGCTGTAGGTCAGCATAACAGGTGACAGTTGACAACCCAAAAGGAGACCCCCTCTTCCGAAGAAAGTTAGCAGCTTTGCAAGAATCGCAAAATTATACTAAAAGAGCTATTCGATTTGGAAGAGTAATCAATCGCACTTAGTAGACTTCCATGCAAGAACACTTTGTAGTCGTGTTTTGTAAAAGATTTTGAAAGCATAGAAATTTTGATGTGGTCGCTTCTATTCTCTCCCGCTCTTTTTGTCAACCGCGAGGCTGGCTGGTTGAGTCCGCTCGGGCCGGCTATTTTCCCGAAGTCAATAAACCCCACGCTGCTTCATCATTCGGAACAATATTTATCCGAAAACAACCCGAACCAATGACATGCCGCCTCAGGTACGCGATTTTTGGCGGTTGTAAGCTGCTTCCTACGCGGAGCTCACATCTCTCTCGACAACCTCATTATTCAACTCAACGGCCTGCGCCTCTTCATTCTTGGATTACTCATCGAGAATCAACTTCGTCTAAATCCCCTCCTGCAAAATGTTGATCAAGGTCAGGACTCTGACGGGGAAGGAGATTGAGCTCGACATCGAGCCCGATTACAAGGTTTGAAACCTCCAGACATCACGTTCTAGCTTTTGCAGAGGCTTACAGGCAAACTCAGGTCTCTCAGATCAAGGAGAAGGTTGAGGAGAAGGAGGGCATTCCCCCAGTTCAACAGCGTTTGATCTTCTCTGGCAAGCAGATGTAAGCCTGCCAGTGCTGCCTACCCCGCGTACCCCGCCATCAGAAATCCAAATAGCAGAACTCAAGCTGATAAACGTTTCAAACAATAGGGCAGACGACAAATCGGCATCTGAGTACCAGCTCGAAGGTGGCGCGACTCTCCATCTCGTCCTTGCTTTGCGCGGCGGCTTGTAATGGTCTCTATTGGGCTCCAAAACATCCATTTTCATGGTTTCATGATTTCATGATTGTCTTTCAAAAAAAATGCCCTCTTAGATTCGATTTCGAACCTTGATTTCCCCTGAACCACGATTACGGATGCCCCTACTTGCCTCACGTTCCACGGTCGACCTCTACGTTCACGATTTCCGCGACTTCTGCGTCGATCAGCACATTTGCACTGGGTTTGATGGGTCACGGTGGATTTTTGAATTTGGACTGAAATCTGCACGACATCCTTTTCCCGGATCATGATAGTTGATGGTACTCGGTCTGCACGGTTTCCTTGCGTTTTATCCCATTTCACGGCATCACGACATCCCCTGAGCATATGGCGGCATGATTGTTTCTCTCGGGAGACAGATACATACGGCGTTCTCATGGTTGCTTTTATTACATACTGCGTTGATTTGAGAATCACCTGTTACTCCAGAAGTTCGGATAGATCAGACCGGTCTGCGCTCTTGCACGGAAGAATGCAGCTGCTGCTAAAATTCTGGTCTTGAGGGATGAGATTATGGATACTGCTCGATATCATTGCTTCAACACATAGAAAATTGACACAAGTCAACTCCATAGGTCCGGTGTTGTATTTAATGCTTCTGAGACTGAATTCTGAGATATTTTGAGGCCGTTAACTTCTCTTACATGTTCCCGCTCCCATTAGCCCGGCCTTATATCTCATGAAACATTTCAAATGACTAGAGCTACGTTTGGACTTGTAGGTAAATGGATCTTTCCATTCTCGGTCTCTTATCATTGTCTTCATTATCATACAGAATCTCACAATGATCCTAATCCAGCGCTGCCCCCCAAAACGCCGTACATATGCTCCAACCCTCTAACGCCATCAAAATCTATCCTGACCTCCCGACCCAAATACATCTATCGTCTGACCTTCTTCGCTCCACGATTGAATATATCAATCTCTCTTGATCTCTTCTTTGGCATCACTGGCTTGGGTGCTGGTGCGGGTCTAGGGCTGGTGGAAGTTATGTGAGAAGCTGGCAGTGGCGTGGACGATGACGGACCACCTTCGTCAAAAAGGTCATCCGCCTCGTCGTCTCCAAAATCAAGAACAGTTTGCTTGCCAGCCTCTGCTGACTCGCCCTTTGGACCTCCAGATGTCAAGGCTCGTAGTCTCTTCTCCCGATCCTCGAGTACAGAGTTTGCAACACCGCGTGGTGTACCCTGGATCTTGCCGGCGATATTCGTCCTCTTAGACAAGATCCTCATCGGAGGTTGAGCAGCGTTCCTATACTCATTGACCATTCCAGCTGGTGCTCTTACAACTTTTCCCAGCCTGCTACTCAATAGATGAGTCGGTGTATTCAGAGACATCATTCGACGCTGCTCTTGCGCCTCTCTCTTTGCCTTCAACAGAACACCCCTTCCATCCTTCATCTTCGTCTTACTCCCCGCATTGAAAGTCAACGAGCTCGGAAGTTCCTTCTTGAACCCTCTCCGTCCAATCGGCACACCACCATTATTCGCCATCATCCTCGGATCTTTGGGCACCTTTACGCTCTTCAAATCCACAATCTTCGAAACATGCTTCTCGCTCTCCTTCTTCAGCCCCAGCATCTTCTCCCTCAAGACCGCCTCGTCCCGCGCAATCTCTAGCTTCTGCTCATCCTTGTATTTCCGATAGACTTCGTACCATTTCTTTGGGTTCTTGGGTACGTAGCCTTTGTTCTCCCAACCGGGGATTTCTTTAGCGATGAACTTCTTCCAGAGGGCGGAGTCTTCGCCCAGGATTTGAGGGCAGCGGAGCTCGATTTGGTGGAGTTGTTCTGGGGAGTCGATGCGTTCGAGGACGGAGCGGACCTTCCAGTATTCCATGTCGCCGATGTCTGTGAGATCTAGAGGAAGAAGTTAATCTTTGTGATGTGACAAGGAGAGGTTTGGGTACGTACTCCCGACATTTCGGATGCATGCTCTCAGGCAAAGGTCCTGAAGCGATGGAGGAGACATGTTTGGCGTATTCGAGGATATATTTGAGTTGGTCGAAGACAGGTGAATAGGCGCGAAAGCGCAATGGCTCTTTGTACTCTGGTCGTGGGTGCGAATGAATGATGAGGCTGAGAGTGATGCGAGGATGCGACAGGAGGATTGTGGGAGTGAGTGTTCGGATTTATGCGGTAGAAAATGGATAATAAGATCAATGAGGCTTATAAAGTGTCGCTTGGTTCCAAGTAGAGTAGCAGGGAGGCATTTTCAAAAATATTCTCATATGTGAGTGTTCCAAGATGGCAATTGATGAAGTCCACGCAGCCGGGCTGATTCAAGTTAGCGGTAAAGCGGCCGCATTTCTTTGCCTGAGCCTCGCCCATTTTCGAGTTCCAGCTTTAACACAACACAACATCCCTTCCATATTCTACCAGCAAAGGTCTACACAATGGCCTCCTTCCAGGTTCTCCCCGACACTGAAGAAAATGAACTTCACAAGAATCGCCTTTTAAACGTCGAAGAGAAACCGTTCAAGCGCATCTCCAAACGACTTCTCACTCCTGGCTCCCTTCTTACTACTCCCACCAAATACCCAACTCCTCCTCCCGACAACTCCGATGAAGCTGCCGCAACCCAAGAATCTGAGACCCAGAAGCTGCTCGAAGAGCGCCGCAAATTCCGAGAAGACATCCAGCTCGACTTCGCAGCATTCGACAGCAGCATCGCGCGCATTCAATTCCTCCGTAACAGCAACGAGCGCGAGCGCGAACGATACAAGGCCGACAAGCAGCGTATCCTAGAGACGGCTCAAGATGTTAGGGATAGTACTGCGCAGTTGCGCATCCAGCTAGAAGAGGCCAAGAAGATGCTCGAGCAGAGAAAGAAGTTCGATACGTTGGCGGAAAAGATCACGGCAAATAAGTTGCTGAGACCGAGAGAAGACCAGGAGATCAATCTGCGGAAGCTGGAGGAGGAGTGTAGGGAGTTGGAGAAGGAGAGTCGGGCGTATGTGTGGACGTGGAGGGATAGGAAGTTGCAGTTTGATAAGATTGTGGAGGAGGGAGAGACTCTACAGAGGCAGATTAGAAATGAGAAGGAGGAGGTGGAGAGGAAGGAGGGTATGGATGGTGGGGAGGAAGATGGAGAGGTTGGGGAGGAGAGCAGAGGTGGGCAGACGCCGAAGCATAGCAGTTTCAGTGGGAATGCGACGCCGAGACCTGATGGTACTTTCCAGAGTACTCCAGATACATCTGGATTGAAGCCCCGACCTCTGCCTTCAGGATCGCTATCGAGAACAGGAAGCAGGTCGAATAGTCGAGCCCCGTCACCTGCTGCCTCTGAGCGACAGAGAGAGGAAGCTGGAGACGAGGATTCTATGATGGGTCTGAAGGTTCAGGAAGGTGATATTGCGGCAGACACTCCAATGGCAGAGGTCCAAGATTCACAGGCGGAGACACCACGAGTTACTATTGATGAGCCAATCGAGGACTCAATGGTCGTCGAGGAGGGCGAGGCAGAGGAAGACAAGATGGATACCACATAGATTCGTCACTGGCCCGAGCCATATGTACCATTATAATCTTACTACTATGTAATTGAATGATACCCTTTATTTGCCCGGCAATGAGCACCGTCCATTATATTGTACATCTCCCCTGAAAGCTCGTGGTATCATTCATCCTTCATTATCTTGCATTGCATCGTCACCGTCTCATCAACACGTCATATCTTCTCGCTCAAAGTCTCCTTGGCCTGTTTTATCACATCCTTTGCTTTCGCGACTTCTTCATCGCTCGCACCACTAACAGCATCCAGCTGATCTTCGAGCTTTGCCAATGCGTCCTTGATGCGTTCGCGGAGGGGTGGGAAGACAGCCTTGGTTTCTTCGATTGCGGTACGCTGCAAGTATCCCCGTTAGCTATTGCAGATCTTTTCTTCACGTCCTCATCTTGCCGCAGATTCAGGCACACATGAGCATGAAACAATTTCCACTGACCTCCTGTTTCAAAGAATACTCTCTATTCTCATCCTCCTCAGAGCTCGCCAACAGCTTCTCCAAACGCGCCTCTTGGGCCTTCAACTCCTTGTGGTATGAAGCTTCTTCCTTGACCAGTCTTTGGACTGAGGAGGTCGTGATTGAGAGTTGCGATGGTGGTGCCATTTTGTATGTGTTTGGAAAGTGGATTTGGGATGTAGAAGAGCGAGAGTGAGGTCGTGGTAACAGAAAGCAACACGCGTTGGGGCCGCGGAGATTTTGGATGGAGGGGTTCACGCTAAGGTTGCAGGGGTCGATAGCAGGGTAGGGATTCGGTAGCACAGCTTCCCTTCCAAGGTTTGGAAAATGTTTCTGCAACTATGAATGCCGTTGAACATATTCGCATTGTTCGCAGCTAAAGTGCAGGCCTATCCAATTTCAGATCTATATAAGACACTGGCACTTGCTTTCTTACCAGAAAGGCGCTTCAACTCTACTGCAGAAGGGATTGTAGCTTTTCAATGCAATATCTCAAAAGTGAAGCTAAAAGATCGCCGAGAATAACAAATCTTTCCTTTTCCCCCTGCCTCAATTCCCCTTTTGAACGACCTCGCTTAATGTCATTGAAGGCTCGATAACGTGTACTGTAACCTCACCTCTTTATAAGGAACACCTCACGCCCTCCTTTTCGAATTCCACACCACCCTCACCACGTCAGAATGACTCTTGATTGGAGCTCAAAACCTGACCCAAACACAAAGCCTCCTCTAGATCTATCAGATACAGGATACGAATTCCGGGGCAAGAACCGCTACGTCTACCCGCTTCTCTACATCCCCATTTCCGATCTCTCTATCGACGTCAAACTCGCCTTGATGAAGCGAGCCATCGAAGCAGGCGACGACGTCAACCAAATTGATCCTATCAAAGACAAGCGGATCTGTTTCGGCCGTCCTTTGAACTTCGCTGTCGAATACTCGCGCGCCAATTTCAATTATTTGAAAGATAATGTCCCTGTAATTAAACTGCTGCTTGAGCATGGCGCGGACCCGCGGCTGCCTGGGTTGTATCGCGCGAGGTCGGCATTGCTGGAGATGCGTGAGATGAGTCAGTCGGAAATTAGACCAAATGAACCGGACTTCAACAAACTTGTGCCTTTTTTTAAGGAGGCATATAAGCTGATGGATGAAGCGGCGAAAAAACTCGATGGTAAGTGGTAAGACTCCTCTGTTAACCTGATTTGCATGAATGTATGCATGATGGCTGACTGATGCAGAGCGTGATGCGAGGAGCGCTTGCCAGAAGAGGATCCTCGATGGCTTAATGTTCTGGCGGAAGAGAGAAGACTAGGAAAGTCAAAATTTGCACGCGAGCAAGCACTTGACATTGGGGAATTGATCATCTGCTCTTTAAAAGCTTGTCAGACTCAATAATTTCCTTGTACTTATGCGAACCTTCAGATTATACTGGAAGACCCATTCGCTGCCTTCATTCACGCTTATCCACATTATCTTAGTTTCGAACAAAGTAAATATGCATCTCTGGCTAACTCCAACACAAACATAGTACCCAAAGTATAAATCTTCGCACGAGCTTCCTACCCTGGCATTCCAGGCATAGAATTCCCGCTAGGGTAATATCGTACGTCGAGGCGATGCTCGCGCAGTTATCATTTGAGGCTACGAGATAGAACGCATCACAGTCAGTTCCCATTCCCGACTGCGTCGGAGTTGGAGTCACAACAGCCGAAATTGTCGTGGAAGCAACAGTGGTGCTCATAGGCGTGACCGTTTTTGCAACACCGACACAGACGTGATAGCCAGATACAAATCCGCGCAGTCAGTCTGCACTGTATTCCAAAGCATAGAACAAGGCTAATGAGATATTTTCTGCAGATGCAATAGCTGCACAACCATCGCCGCTTCGAACGTTATAGAATTTGTCGCAATCTGTCGCTATCCCGGTGTGGATCGGTGACAGAGTGGCGATTGTGTTGCTAGTGGTGGTAGTAGATGTAGCAGTCGCAATGCCTACATAGACGTAATAGCTTAGATATAAGCCTGCGCAGTCAGTCTGGACAGATGGGTTCTAAGCATAGAACGAGGCTGACGAAATCCCTTCTGTCGACGCAACGGCTGCACAACTATCACCACTTTGCACGCCGTAGAACTTATCACAGTCTGTAACCATTCCGGTCTGGATTGGGGAAGGTGTACTGCTCGCATTGCCGGTTGTAACGGTGCTAGATCCGAGTACATCGACACAGACATAGACTCTAATCTCAAGATCCGAGCAATCCGTCTGCACCGAAGGGTTCCAGGCGTAGAAATTGGTCTGATATGCTGTACTCAGACTAGATAGTCGCAAGTATTGCCGCTTTCCACCAGATGGAAGACGTCGCACGATGTGGTCATACCGGTTTGAATGGGTGTCGGAGTAGTGATACCATTTGTTGGTGTAGCTGTCAAGGCACCACTGCTATACGACTGGTTGATTCCTCCTGGGCCTCTGACCGTCCCATTGGTAATGTTGGCAATTGCGGGAGTTCAGGCACCGCCCGGAGGCTGAAATGTGTTAGTGAGTGTTGGATTTGTGCTGTCGGGGGCTACTTACATAATGCAGACAAACTGAGCAACTTGCAGGTTATCGCACGTTCCGATGATCTGCCTATTCCAAGTCAATAGTTGCACAGGTGTTGCCATTGTCACCGCCACATTCAGCTGGCTTGCGAGCGATGAGCATGTGGTTTCGTCTGCTCCAACTTGTTGAATGTCGCAAGGCGGCGGTAGACAAATCAACGAAGTGGTGTTGCAATCGCTGTTTCCTGCCGCAATGATAGCAGATCCTATCAGAACGTTATATTGCAAGGCAATATCTTCGCATTGCTGAGATTTATTAGCAACGCAGACATTCCAGAGAGCAGTTGGCGCTGCTTGAGCTTTGCGGCCGTTACTGTCTGAGCAGTGCAGGAAGGAGCCGGGGCCGATACCGAGCTTGAAGTTGCTACGGCTGTTGTCGCATTGCTTGTGGCCCAGGGGTATGAGGTATAGCCGTTGAACCATAAGTTGTTGCTGTTTCCACCGCACCAATCGACAATATTTCCAAGCTCTTGGCTCAAGTAGTCTGTAAAGTTGGAGTGGGGCACGTAGCTGGAGTTTATTCGCGCCTTGAACATGTCTATGAAGCACTCGTCACAAAGCGTGGCATTGTTGTACATTGCCATCTATGGTTGCGCGTCTGCGATTGTGCCCTTGGCTCGTTTTAGCAGAGAAGATATTTGGAGATTCTTTTGTGTCTTACCATCTGAGTTGTATATCATACCCGATCCAACCCAGCTTTGTGAATCGACCATACAGGACTCCCCTTGCGAGGACATCATACAAGCCCATTTCGAACCTTCAATTTACCTTCCTGAGATCGAATCCGCTGGTACAACCTTGCCGTTATATGCCATGATATCATTTGCGCAGTTGGCTATGACGAGCTCATCCCAAGCTGCTACTGATGTCTGGCATTCACTGACGCACAGTGTTGTAACATTTTCCGTTGTCCAGAAGTATGTGTCGACGGACTTGGTCCTTCGGAAGAGCGTTCCCTCATAAGATACCGTTTCATTTCTGCGATTATCAGTTTACAACTCAACACAGCAGTAGAACTTAGGTTGCCTACAAAACAGTAATACACGAAATCGATAACCAAAGGATATTTGCCAGGGTATCAGAACTGACGCTTGGCCACAGACTATACTGAGCTGCTGTAGCTCGTATGAGAAAATCAGAGGGAGGAATCATGAAGCCATTGTATGAAAACCGGCCATATCGAAAACGCCTATTCGCAGCTTTTCCAAGCCACAGAATACAGCAACAAAACTTAGGAAGAGAAGCAGAACCTGAGTGTTGTGATTGGAATCAGAACCAAAAGCCCAATGGCCGAAAGTTCTTAGTTCATAGAGATAGGGGCAGCCTTCTGAACCCACGGATTCAGGGAATATCTCGCCCCAGTTGACAACTAGATATCGCGGCGACAGCGGTTAATATTGAAATTCGAACTCCTTCCACAGTACCTCTTTTCACGACCTACTCTCTCTTCCTTCCCTGCTCATAGAGCAGTGCCGTTTCTCCGAAAAACTATAACCAACGCTGAATAAAGTACTTGGTGAACTCTTTTTATCCGATGATGTGAACGCAACATTAATTAGCTAAAATCGAGATTGCAATCATTGCCGAGTGGGCCGAAGAGGGAAATCTGGTCAAAGATTGCGAGAAGTTGATCCAAGATGCCGGTGATGCATTGCTTCCTTGGGCTGGCTTCACGACAAAAGAGATGCTCTCAGATATTGTAGAAACCCTCACTTCAACTTCCACCGGGGATCCCATATGTGCACCAGATAGCTGCACTGATGGCTGCATATTAAAGAGATCTCTCACCGAACCATATCACCACCCAGATTCTAGAATAACAGGAACACCTCTCGTATCGCCAAAAAGGGATCCTTTCGCAGTCAGGCAGGTGGATGCGACTTGGGGGAACTTGGACTAGCCCGCGACGGGACAATTGGACTTATGGGCCACCCACTTCTTTGCTTCCGATACTTACACAGTGACATTGGAGACCAGCAATGACGGATCGAGCTCACATATCGAGTCTGGGACCCGGATTCCATGTTTGTCACAGTCTCAGGTCTCGTAGGCTGCACTTCGGTAGTTATGGTATAGCGTTGTGGTGTATATCTGGTACGTAGGACGGCCAACTGAATGCTTTCCGGGCATGATTCGTCTCTCCGTGTCGTACTCCGTCATTACTGCCTTGTTCCTCACTATCGACTTACTTTCAAGCCAAATTTTCGAAGTCTAAACTGATTGAAACGCAGACTCACCACTGGGAAACTTGGTTTCGGTCAGCTCAGTCTACAGTAACAGCAACGTTGCTCAAAATCAACAAAACTTTGTCAGCAACATTCTCACTCCATTGCAGTCAGCAATTACACCACAAATGCAAAGTATAAATATCTTTCCAGATGGATATTTTACGACAGAGAACAACAACCAGGTGGGTTCCGTCTCTCCTCTTGGACAAACTCCTTTGTCCTCTGATCACCAACATACATTTTTCTTACTCTATGTACTATAATACGTTATGTGCCCTTATACCACTAACAATTCATAGGTCCTTGTCTACGAGCGCCCCCTCGTTGGAATCATAACTGCATATTACCTAGACCCAGTCCTCCTAATGCAGGACATTCTCGGAAACCTGCTGGGCATCGCACCTTCCTCAATCGGGAGTCAACTGTACAGCGTTGACCGAAGCTTCACCAACGACAATACGATAGGCCTCACCAACGCCAACGGCAAGATCATGGTGACGCTCAATCCTGACATGTTGGAGATGGAAAGCGAGCTGCGTACCGAGTATGGTCTGAGAGTACGGGCCAGGTTCGAAATAATCAGATGAACACGCCTATGCTATCGGATTATTGGGATCCATCTACGGTCACTTGCTTTTAAGAGCCTGTCTATACTAGATAGTAAATATAGTTGCTCAACTTGGTCTTCTAGCGTTTTGAAGATGCTGCGACCACTCTGTATCAGAATTGTTCATCTTCCATGTAGCGAGCAGCTTCCCAAAAGCCTTGGTAGCGCCAGAACAGAACATCACACTTTGTGAAATATTTGAGTTGTTACGTGGAAGCCCGTTGAGCCTTTCTCCAACCTCGCTATCTCCCTCGAACATGCCGCTGTCTTCCACCTCGAATTGTCTGACGCCGGATTGTTGCCTTCAATCTCGCAGACTTTTGATCGCTCTGTATATAATCCGTGTTCAATTCTGACCAGCTTTCCTCCTCCCATTCTCTCGAGATATATGAGCGATCAATCATCGTCCCCGATACAAATATCTTCACATTAGTTGACTTGCCAATATCGTTCATTAATTTTCCTAGCCATCGAGTGATGCGATATCTTTGGTGCTCGCCAGCAAGTGCTAGAATTTTGGCATCGAGGATGATGTAGAGTCGATCAACTTCAGACAAAGCACGGGTGATCATACTCATCCAGTCGTCTTCGGTGGAAGCCTCTGAGAGCTGTGCCGTGGTCAACGGGTTACTGATTGAAGTCATACATTCAGGAAAGAGGCTTAGAACTTGAAGTGTAAGACTTCGCAGTATCGAAATGAACGAAGGCCGCGGCTCCCAATAGTTTGAATAACGGAGCAACCATATCGTAGGTGCTTTGGAGGCGTGAAGGAGTTTGGCAAGATCAAATGTAAGATTGTTCGAGGCTTGAGTAGATTTGCTTGTGATGAAGAGTAGAGTCGATTGTTTCATTGTTGCCCAATTTCCAAGGGTCTCAAGCTGTGGTACCTGAAGATTCGGAGTTTTCCGCCGTCGTTTGAGAGAGGCACAAAATTCTAAGGTTGATCCTGGCGATGGTATACTCTTTGCCCAAGGAAGACTCATGATTTTGGAGAGGAGCAGCTGGGATGTTTGATCATCCTGTAAGCTCGATCTCGGCTGTAATTCTCGAACAAGTCCATGGGTTTCTGAGAATTTTTGTGAGCATAACTACTTCGAAACGTCTTCAAGACTCACGGTAAGTGATGTTGTAAATCTGTTCTCCGCTTAGTGACAGGCGTTCCAGCAAGCGTGTCATGACAGAGTGTGCCTCGGATGAAGCAGCAGCCATTATCTGAACCTCCGAGCGGAGACCTTTTACCTCCAGCCGAGTGTCTCTGAGTTCTGCTTGAGCAGCAACACGCGCCAGGCTCTCGACTCGACTCGACTGCTCCGTAATGTCATTGATGCTGTCTTTCCAATTCAGAGCCCAAGGACGAGTGACCGCATTCATTGCATGAGAGAACTTTCCTTTCTTATACCACCGAATGGCGCGCGAGGTGAATAAGATTATCTGAGCATACAGCTGTGATATAGCTTCCTGCATTGCGTGTGTGGGATAGTGGATCAGAGTGAAGTCCGTCCGAGGCAAGAGGTCAGCAATCATTGAGTATGCTTTTGCTAGCTCTTTGATCATTTCTTCATGATTGATGACAGACTTATGATAATTAGCAGAGCTCTCCGAGAAGACCTGAGATCAATTACCATGAAGAGAAATTTCATCGCGCCCCAAGCAAGCGACACGTATTGCGGATATTGTTGGACGAGCACGTCCAACACGGTTCCATAATAAACGACTTTGCTGGCAAAAATATCTAACCATTTGCGAGCCTTGCATGTTGGTTGATTCTCATACTTTGATTTGGCATGCCTGAGAAGTGTGATAAGAGACTCCGGAGACGTTCCACCTTCGTATATGACTCGCTCAAATTCTTTTGGCGTCAGCTCGCTGAGCAACTTGGCTTTTGCTGCTTCATAGACATCGAAGTCCCTTTGGGTTCCGGTGCTAGGAAAGGTCAACACATGTCTTGAGCTCACCCTGTGTTGTATGCAATTACCCAAGATTTTGACTACCCTCATACCAATCACGAGGCTGGCGGTTGGATGCCGTAGGTACCGGGGTGTTGGAAGAAACGCCGTTCGTCATGGTGGGGGCCGAATAGCAACGGTCTTCTTGGGGCGAGATTGAGTAATGCCTATCCCGCCACACACGTGGGCATTATTGTCGCAGTATAATAGGAAGTCATAGCTACGATTGAAAACGTTGTCTAGATCATCCGTACGTGAGGCTGAAAAGGATGAGTTCAAGCTGATAGCGTGACCTATCATTGCATTGGCCCACCTTTTTGAGGCACCCAGGCAACGCAGCCTCTCATCAGCTGCTGTGCCGCGAGAACGACCAATCGGCGAACGGTCTGAGCTGGCAAAGTGGGGTACCACTGATGCTGGGAAGTATTCTGTATTTTCGGACCTGATTTCGACCATCCGGGAAGCAGACTCCAACATTCGTTTATGGAGTTCCTTGACCGGGCTGCATTTTCCAGTGAGCTCTTTCTTGCTTACGGGACTCTCGGCTCAGAGGAACAGAACCTGGTAGCCATCCAGTCCACATTATCGGAGGACCGCACGGCTGGCGCTAAAGCGTGGGAAGACGGTGCAATTTATGAGCTCGATTTGCTATCAACGCCCAAACATATATCCCGTAAGTCCTTTTCCGCACGTGTAGACAGTGTTTACAGAGACTCTTTCTGACCCTGCTGAATTAGAACAGAAAGTATTGCCGGGTGATATAGACATCAGGCTATCTGAAGTAGGGTAAGTTGCTTGTAGAGTTATTAGAGGATTTGCACGTGGAACACTATGTCTTCGTTCTAACGACTTTTTAAGCGAGAATACAACTGAGCTCAAAGACGATACTGCACTCAGCCACAGAGAACGTGCCGTCATAATCAGAGAACAACTAGTTGGAAATCGGAAGTATCTTGACGCAAGCACATTGTCTTGGTCGCCACCCGGATTAATTCAACTGGACAGGAAAAACCCGTTCGGAGACATACCTTTGTGGAAAGTGCTCGAAACTATTGAGAAAGTAAAGGAAGTTACAGGGGGACCAACGCTGCCAGTACGAGAAGCCTATATAGGGAGTAGGAAGCATATGCCTCCTGCACACAGAGTGCCTTATAGCATGGAACCTATCTCCTCTGAGACTGGGGACTCTCCTGTCGAAGAAGATTTTGAAAGTGACCAGAAAGAAGAACAAGAGACAGCAAAATCGACTACTACTAAAGGTAGATTGCCTTGATTTCTTTGCAACTTAATGCTAACTACCGCATGGAATCAGCAGATGAAGTACAAAGCCAACACGCGAGCGAGGATGACTGGGGAGCGTGGGAATCGAAAGCAAAAACAAAAAGAGGGCGGAAGAAGATTCCTCGTCCTCGTTCCCCCTCGCTTATGCTTACCGAGTCCGACGACTACAGATTGAACGATCCCATCGTGGAAACATATTTTCCTGGACATGTCCTACCAGAGATCAAGTACTCGGACACCCTTACCACGGGCGCCACGTATTGTATAGTATCCGAGATCAAATGTTCCGCGCCACAACCATATGATCATCACCGGGCCCTCATGTTTGAAGACGCCCCGTTCCTCAGAGCCCGTTCGCAGGCCAAAGACCCTCACCTCGAAGGATCACGGCCGATTCAAACCTTAGCGAAGTATGTGAACGACCGAGGTGCAGGCTTTGTCGTTATACGACAGTACTTTTGCAATACGGAAAATCTTTCGGTCCCCATCGTTGATGTGCATGAGCTTCCGTCTATTATTGAGCAAGGCCGAAGCCGAAGGGCACGAGTAAAGTTTGTACAGCCACCAGAGACTCGCGAACCTCAAGTTTATCTCGATGCCAATGAACGACAAGATACCCTAGAACGAATGCAAGTTACTTCTGAGGTACTGGTTGCGAAAATTCAAAGTGTTGCAGAGTCCATGCCTGGTCAACTCATTGGTTCGGTGGATGGCCAACCCTCAGCCCCAATGGAAATGTACTTTCCATACATAGCCACATTCCACCATCGTTCAAAACTAAGAGAGCTGCTAAAAGAGGAGGCAGAGCCTTTGAAGACGTTGATAAGCAGTTTTCTGGAGTATAGTGAATCTTGCCAGGGCGATAAATACAAGCGAGCAGATGACCTATTTTCCAAGGGAAGGGTGACCCCTGAGCTTCGGGACTTCCTATTTCAAATGAACGAACCGGTAGTACACAGAGAAAAGGATGCATCTTCCGCGTACATGGTCCGCCAAATCGAAGCAATTACCTGGGAGAACCTTCTTTTTGACTGCTGGTCGTGGTCTTCAAGTGGCGCTCTATTGAAGCGCAAGAAGAAGTCCATACCCTTCCAATGGCCCAAGGAAGACGAGTTTGCAATCGACAGTTTGGCGCTTTACCCACTGAGATACGCGAGCCAAGAAACGCGAGAAACCATTCTACGGCAAGGGAAAAAATATTGGAGTCTTAGATTTCAGCACAAAGTTGAATATTCTGGATGGGATGTTCCTCGAGATCAGCTGCATGTTGAGTCTCGATTCATGATTGATCTGCCAACCTACAGCAAGCTTCATCCAAATTCTGCGACATTTGCTTTCAGCAAAGATCCCATTCTGCAATACGACAAATATCCATCTGAGATTGAGCTTGATGCTGATCTGAGCGACCTCGACTACACACTTTGTCCGCACGTTATCCAAGGCTTTTATCTTAAAGAGAAACACTGGGGTAATATTCCTCGCTATCAACCCGTGGTGCCATACTAATGGTACACTAGTAAGCTTGTATGTGAACAATGTTGAGTCGGTAAAGTGGAATAAGGAAGCTTTTGACCGCTTGGTGCTTCCTCCGAAGACGAAAGAACTGATCAAAGCATTGCTAGTGAGGACTGGCGAGAGGAACTCGGACCAAATCGGTGTCTGTGGTGGAAAGCGTCAAGATCTCATTGCTGGGAAAGGCACCGGCCTTATTGTGCTCCTTCACGGAGGACCTGGGACGGGAAAGACACTGACAGCCGGTACTATTCCACTGAACAAAGTGCAAATGCGAGTACTGATATCTCATAGAAAGCGTTGCGGAACTGGCGGAGATGCCGCTATACCGAGTCACGGCCGGAGATATCGGAACTGAGCCAGACGTTGTGGAAGCGTATCTCAAACGGGTCCTGTACTTTGGCAAGATATGGAGCTGTGGTAAGACCGAAGCCTTGGATGACACCAGTAACATTCTAAGATGTAAAAAGTTCTGCTCATCGACGAAGCCGACGTCTTCCTCGAAGAAAGAGGACTTCAGGATCTGAAAAGAAACAGTCTAGTGTCCAGTGAGTGTAATCTCTCCTTGAAAATGACCAAATAACACAAACTCAACTGCACAGTCTTCTTACGCGTTCTTGAATACTACAACGGCATTTTAATCTTGACCAGTAACCGAGTCGGCACATTCGACGAAGCCTTCAAATCTCGCATCCAGCTCGCACTCCGCTACCCAGATCCAGACCCACCATTCCGACAAAAGATCTGGAGAAACTTCTTCGATATGCTGGAGGCCGATGAGGAAGATGCAGATCTGGAGGAGTTGAAAGAGCATTTGGATGAGCTGTCAGACTTGGACATGAACGGAAGAGAGATACGGAATGCATTGACGACGGCAAGACAATTGGCCTTGTACAAAAAGAAGACACTGGGCTGGGTGCATTTAAGCCAGGCTGTGAACGCGGCGAGAGACTTTAATAAGTACTTGATGGATGTTCAAGGACAGACTAGCAAGGACTGGGCAAGAGAGCTGAGTCTGAGGTGATGCCTTGCGGGCATTGCACTGCAGAAGAAAGCTGGGGATAAGATGAGAGAATCGCATGGGATATTTGTGATCCTTCTACTTCGTAGCAGGCATAGTAGTGCCAAATCCACAAACATTCTGCTTAACCTAAGAGGGTATATCCCTAACGAAAACGTGGGTTTTATTGGCCAAATTTCCCTGCTCGCAGAGAAATATCTAGAAGGCTCGGCAGGACATACGTTAGTATTACGCCGGGGACTAAGTAGATTCAGCTCAGATGTACATGCAAGAGCGTTGAAACGCATGTGCGATATAAAACTTGTGTATTGGACGGTTTTGTGTAACTTGACGCAAGACAGATGCTCATGTTCCCCTTTTGACTTTAATTTCTTCGAAGCTTCAACGCCGCGATGGTAACAGTTATAGCCTCGGTCTGAGGCTGTACATGAGATAAGCAGTGTGGCAAAAGCAAGCAACCATGATCTGCAGGAACAATAGCTCTCGATTTCGAAGACGATGGCTGGAAGTGTCTTAAGAGCAGGGAAGAAAAGTTTTGGCTGAAAAAAATAGAATGTCCAATGAGAAGCTGGCGAGAAAGTGGGGGCCATGACGAAATTGTGGTCATCTCGAGCGAGGCTGGAACTCCAACTTCAACATTCCTCCGACATTCGCATCTGCTTGACGTCTGAAGTATTTTCACATTGGATAACTTTTACTTCGTATCTCGGCGGTCAGGTTGTCTGTGAGTCTTGGCAACTAATTACGTCGAGACGCCGGGATTTCATTGGAGGCACTAGTAGCCAGTCTTCGCCATCGCACGTCTACAAAGGTATCCCATCAACACAGAGAAGATCAAGGGAACTTGAAAAAAGCCCCATATGCACTCACAGATCTGCAGCCTATAATTAGCCCTGACTCGGTGCTCCGATTGAGTCGAAGGCATTGATACCGAGTCTGCGAGTGAGCGACTATATCTCACGATGTCGACGCCACAACCTCCTCGAATCACAGCTCCCTCGCCCTCGAATTCAGGAGCAGAGCCTCAGCGGCCGGCGCCCGCTGCTCTGCAGACTCCCCAAGGAAATGCTGCCGGTTCAAATACAACATTGCGACCAGACACGGCGACGACCCCGCAAGCCATTCCCAAGAAGAAGAGAAATCACCGAGGTGGAAAGAAGAAGCGGGCAAGGAGGCAATCTTTCGCAGCCTCGAATGATGATGGCACTGTGCCGGACACTGCACATTCATACAGGAGTGGCAATCCGGAAAGTGCTGCGCGGGCAAGCTTCTACAGACTCCAGGGGCGTAATATGAGTACTACGAGTATGGAAAGTGAGGCCCTTTTGGATCATAGGTGAGGTTCTGGGAGGCCATAAGGAATTCAGGGTTAGTTAGGCATGGCTGATTACTGTAAACAGGGACCAACAGAGTATGAGGCCACGGAGATCTTCCACAATGGGACAAAGTGCTTTCGGTCTCCCACTGCCGCAGAGTCCTTCCTATCGACCGCAATACACAAATCCCTTCCGGTCGAATGAAAATGTGAGCCAGCGACCGAGGACAGCAAAGAACCAATCGGACGAGGAGGAAGACATCTTGGAAGATGAGCGAACGCCTCTGATATCTTCTTCTCGATCGAAAAGTTCCGCTGCTGCTCTTGGAAACGATGGTGCCAAGCCTAGCAGGCAAAACTCGAGTCGACGACGTGCCTCGAGTAAGTCATCATCGAATAGCAAGAAAAAGACCATATTCAACAAACAATCTACTGGGTTTCCAACTGCGAATGAGGACTACAATGTCAATAATCCACCGTCTGTGCCTGGAAGCCCGAATCTTGGCGCAACGCATAGCACCATGAGTTTTGGGGACATGATGGTTAGAGATGAATTTGAGACTTCACGGGATCCTCCAAGGCGCGAAGTTGACGAAAGCGCCATTCATGATGCGTCAATACCTGGCTCGCCGTGCAGAGATTCTGGAAGACGGCATACCATAGCGGTCAAGGCAGAGGAAGATGTATGCTTCCCACTGGAAGGACTGTCCGAAATGGCAGATGAAGATATGGCACAACGAGAATCAGGTGCTTACAGACGAGAAAACGGTCAAAGACGAAGGAGAAAGAAATGGCCAGATTTGTCAATACTCGACGATTGGAGCAGAATTGAAAAGGAAGGCCGGAACGAGGAGCGCAGGGCCAAGCGTGTTACAGAGCCTCAATTGATTGCCGGGAGACTGCGGCCGATCCACAAGGGCTGGCACAGAGCTGAGGACGACGCCCCTTACCGGTTTACCTACTTCAATGAGGAGTTTCAGAGCACTATCCATAGTCAGACTATCTCTGAGTTGGTTCAGCCAGGCGGTAGTTTTCGTGAGCTTTTTGTTCCCGATCCGCCCGAGTTAAGCGATAGCTCGGAGTCAGAAGAAGAGGAGAGTATGGACGTCCCTGGAGATGGCTCTTACCTCAGACATCCCGGCGGAGTCAGTGGTGATTCCAGGCCACCGACACGTGCAAGTTCGTTGATCGGAGCACCTGGAATGACACGGCATGAATCAAGACGTGGTGACTCCATTGGTGGCTCAGAGGCAAAAGTCAATTCAAACGAGACATCAGACGAAGCTACTCCTAATGGGCTAAAATCGCCTCCTCAACCAGCCAAGGGCCCCTTCGTCATACCCGGAAAGCCCAAACGGTATGGAGAACGGCCAACGTGGTGGCTAGATGTTTTGTCACCAACCGATACCGAAATGAAAGTCCTATCCAAGACCTTTGGGATTCATCCATTGACAGCAGAAGATATCATGCTGCAAGAAGCACGAGAAAAGGTCGAATTATTCCGGAATTATTATTTCGTCAATTACCGTACTTTCGAGCAGGACATGAACAGCGAAAACTTCTTGGAGCCGGTCAATATGTACGTTGTTGTCTTCCGAGAAGGTGTAATTAGTTTTCACTTCTCAATGACTCCACATCCCGCCAATGTTCGTCGACGAATTCGCCAACTGAAAGACTATCTCATCCTCTCATCTGACTGGATCTCTTACGCGATCATCGATGATATCACAGACGTATTCGCACCTCTTATCCAAAATATCGAAGACGAAGTTGATGATATTGATGATGCTATCTTGAAGCTACATTCATCCGTGGAGGAAGATAAATCCAACAAAGACAATGAGAAAAAATCCGAGGCTGGCGATGGCACATCTGTTGAGAGTGGAGGCGACATGTTACGCCGTGTTGGAGACTGTAGAAAGAAAGTTATGGGGCTGTATAGATTGCTAGGAAATAAGGCCGATGTTATTAAAGGCTTCGCGAAGAGATGCAATGAGCATTGGGAGGTTGCGCCCCGGAGCGAGATCGGTTTGTATTTGGGTGATATCCAGGATCACATTGTTACCATGACTGGGAACTTATCCCATTACGAGATGTACGTCCTCTTCTCTGTCCTTCTGGGATGTCGCTAACAAAACTCAGGATACTCGCTCGCTCCCATGGGAACTACCTCGCCCAAATCAACATCCGGATGAACGAGCGCCAAGAACAAACCGCCGACGTCCTCGGCAAGCTCACTGTGCTCGGAACCATCGTTCTGCCCATGAACATCATCACCGGTCTCTGGGGTATGAACGTCTGGGTTCCGGGGCAGGAGTACGAAGGCAATCTGACCTGGTTCTGGTGCTTGGCTGCTGGGCTGTTGGCATTTGGATTCAGCTGCTTCTTTATTGCGAAGAAAGTTTACAAGATTATGTAATCGGTCTGATCTTTTGATCTTCGAGACCATGAATGAAATGAGAAGTTGTAGATATCGGAGCTAGAGTGTTGATAAAAGCGATTGTGTATACGACGGGATCCGAGATTGGACGTGCCATGTTCATTGGCCGTCTTTGGGAAGTGCGAAACGCAGAAGCACAGTACATAGGAATTCAGAGGAAATGAAGCAATAAAGTAATTTAAACTCAAGCCCCTTCAAGTGCGGGTTTGCAGCGGAATGGCTACGTTAGGCCATGATGCACAAAGCTTTCATAAGGACAGTTTTTCCTACCTACCCAAAGGGCCAAAGTACCTACCATGATTGCAAAGAAATCCAAACAAAAATTCACCCAAGAACGAAAGAAAATTCCAAACTTGTCCTACCAATTTCTTGTCATCGCAACAATCTCGATCTTAACTCGCGAGTTTCCAATCTGTTGCGAATAGTTAGAGAGTTAAGACCGATACCTAGACCTCCACTCATCGGGATATTAGTTAATGTCATCGTGCTCTTGCTAGGGTTGATACTCGTCGGTATCAGCGAACGCATGCCCGTTGTCTTCGGCCCAGTGGCTGCGAGTGGTACCGATGGAAAGGTTGTTATATCTCCAAGCTTGTTCAGCGGAGTCGAAGCCGTCAGCGATATGGTCATGGAAGTCTGGTCCCCTGACCCGAGCTGGACTTCGGTAGAAGCGCTGGTATTCGGCCTCGATCTTCTGAACTGCGAGCATACGCAATGCTTCGTCAAATTCGTCTCCGTCCTGATCGCAATGCTCAAAGCTCCTGCTGTCCTTGATGTCTGATTAGTGACCACCACCTGGGCGCTCTGGTTGAGTGTTGTATTGAACAGTCCCTTCGGAGCTTGACGACTTTCCCGAATCCTCAGTCTCACTGTCATGCACATCACACAACTCTGTAGCATGTGCAGTACGCTTTCCAGCGAGCTGGAGAGTCTTGAGAAGTCCGTTTGCACGATCCGTGTCATCAAACCGAGCTTGGATTTCCGCCTCATTCCTAGGGTATCGGGACAGAGACTGAGGAAGAAAGCGGTAGACAGATACCGAAGAGATCCGCTTTGGGACCTGGGCGAAGTGGTCCATCTTTTTATGAGGCCTGAAAGTGGAGATATGGAGTGAAGATGACATAGTTGTAGTTTGTTTTGAAGGCTGTGTTGGAGATTGTGCAGTGGATATAGTAGTGTGCTGGTGTTGGTATCAAGCTGGTACAATAGCCAAAATTCTGGGAGGAAATGCAGTAAAGGATAGTCAGGAATGTGTGGCAAAGCCGATGAGGAGAAAAGAGAGGAAGAGTCCAGAAGGCTTAAGTAGATAGAGTATTTTCCTGTTTTATGGCCCTGAACAAGATATTGTTTTCCAAAGGACTCACTAGAGGACACCGATCAAAGCCTCGGGACCTTTGAACAATGGATTTATCCTCTTTTCTTTCATGGCACAAGATGGAATCGAGTTGAAGCCATCCCCGACTCTGCTCAGCACAAAGGATTATCTGCGATACACTATAGTTTGTTTTCCTAATCAGTTGTAATGCTCTTCATATTATTCTTTGAGCTCTGGAGATCGTTCTGATATGTTGTTTTTGACATTTGCAAACTTGTCGCCTGAGTTCTGGCGCAGGGTCACCCAAATGTACAGCGAGGGCTGGGGTTTCTTATCTCAAATACAAAGAACCAATTACTGGCACCATATGCGGGCAGCGCAGCCCATTTAGAGGTCACAAGACGTCGTTATCACTCTTTCCTGTCTTTTTTGGACACACGCAAGGCGAATTTCTAAGCTCTCGGGTGCTATATCCTGGGGGCGTGTAAACCCGATTTTGGTGAGATCCAACTTTGCGCTTTGTATTTCGGTTGATGGAACCGGATCCATGGAATCGAAGTACAGTACATCTACATTGCAAAATCATCTTTCAGAATTGCTCTCCTTGACTAAATCAAGTTTCAGGAATAGTTTTAGAACCAATTTTCAAGTCATATGCTGATGTAAACAACCCCTTTCTTTCGACCTTGGTTTGGGGGAAAGACCAACAATGGTATAGTTTCACGATAGCAGATGCAGATATACTTGAATTAGAAGTAAAATGGCCGTAGCAATACCTTGAAAGGTGGGGTGGAGCCTCGACTGAGCTAACACGTGCGAACGCTGTTGTGTAACCACACCTACCTTGGGCTCAGCCAATCCAAGCCACTGAACCGGACTTCTCAAAGCTTTGTTGCACGTCGTAGCTACTGTAGCTGTGCTGCAGCTGCGCCACAAAAATTTTCAGACGCTTTGGAATTGATTTCCAGCTGTCTAGGATTCAATTTATTCCCCAACATATTAAATTTATGTGGCTAACAAGAGAAAAACGCAAGGGAAAGGTCCTACACGCAGCACTTACAAAGTTCAGATCAGACTTTTCAGGAGCAATTTGATTCATTTCTATCTATTTCGCAAACCCAAATGAAGGATTCATATCTTTCATCCAGCTTCCACCGAGTGCTTAGGTGATGACTGAAAATCGAGCCGAGGAACACGATATCAGGACCATAACCACCTCTTTCCCTTGTCGCTGTCCGGGTCCCTTCCTTACAGTCCTTTCAAAACCTGCAGCTCCTCTCCCGTGCCGAACCAGCTTTACTTGCCGATTAGCGAGATGGAGATGGCGGAGATGTCTCCGGGGGCTCTTCTCCGTGAGAACCACCTTCCGACCCTGTTTGGGCATTGGCTAAGGAGACAGTATCATCAGCAGGATGGTCTGGTGTTTCGTTACTGCCATGATGGCTTTCTCCGCTAGACTTTCCGTCGCAATTCTCACTCGCCTCCTCCCGAGCAATCCTTTCCTCCTCACACACATGATTCGCACCCTCCTCTATACGACGTGCAAACTTCCTAGACTTGTCCTTCCCTTTCACTCGATCAGCGTTGCCGAATCTCCGAAGATACTCGTCGTCGTCATGATTAGAGTTAGACCAGCCAGCCCGGACAGCAATGCGAGCGACCTTGTTGCTCCGAGACTTCAAGATACCGGCCCACCTACGAGACTCGACACAACGACGTGGCGTCCGGGGGATTTGACTGCCCCCAGATCCACCAAAAGCTTGCTGATTAGACCGTTGAGAGGACATTGCGATTATGGGATTCTTTTTTCTCGAAGATAGAGAATGATGGCGTTCTAAATTGGTGCGCAGAGAGCGATAAATAGACTCGGGTAGTATACTTGTTCCATTATGCCTTTGTCTGCATCAAAGAGAACGGGATTGTTGCTCTACAGGCTCTGAGCGGCTCGGTTACCTGTTTGAGTCACTTTTGAGGCCATTGATACATTGACTTTTCTTTGAGGGCACCGAATTCAACGGATTCTCGCAATATCTTGCATGGAGTATTGTTACGTCGGTGTTATCGAACAAATGAGCCTTTGTCACTCCCTTAGTGATGAGGAAAGCTGGTTATCATTCAGAAATAGTGGTAGTATAAGAGGGACTTTGCAGTGAGACAGTGGAGAGAAATGCTTCAGCGATTCGTAGCATTTTCGATCGGAGAAATCTGAAAGCAAGTGATATTGAATTCCCAAGATCCAAACAAGGAAAAGAGGCAGCAGACTTGAAAAGAAAGGCAATGTCAGGTATTTCAATCCTTCTCACGTACCTTCAGCCGGTTGATGATGCTGGGAATTCAAAATTTATACAAGCAATATATACAAGAAAATAACAGACAGCCGCTCTCTAATATGGCACATTCCACGCTGGCCGAGCATTAACTGCATTCTGCAGCGCCGTAACACTCGTCTGAAACGCTTGTTCCGCCGCATTCGTTGCCGGCTGGCTCATAAACGCCGTATTCAACTGCCCCACCCATCTATTCATATACGCCACACTCTTCGTATTCGCCACGCTCAGCCTGCCTCTAAACCACGCATCCCACGCGCTCGCTAACCCCAATTGCGTATACTGCGGCAAATTACCCTGCCCGTACGGGTTTGTGAACGTCTGCGAAGCAAGATATTGATCTTGTGTAGCGAACATGTTTTTGACCCTGGTGGCTTGGTTGATGAGGATGTTCTTCACGTTGCCGTCTTGGTGGTATTTGTACGCTGAGAGCACATCTTTCAGGTTCTTGACTACGCGCCGCGGGTCGTCGCGCATATAGCCTGTCATCGTATCGTCCGTGTTGATATCGCGGGATCCCCACATGCCTTCCTTAGCTGTGTTCACCCCACTATCAAGCAAGACAAACTCGCCTCTATTATTTTTCGGCGTGCCGGCATTATTGCCTGGAAACTGGAATGCAACCCACTGCAGCGGGCTATTCCTGAATCCGTTTATGGTCTGCCATTCAGTGGGATCGAGTCCAAACCAGTACGGCTTCATGTACGAGCATAAGCTAGTCAATTGGCCTGGGTTCAGGGGGTCGGGGAATATACTGGGGAGAGCTTGGCTGTGATCGTTGATGAAGATTTTGATGAGCTGGAATTCGAGGATGTGTTCGGTGGCGAAGGTGGAGGTTGCTCCTGCGCCAGGGGTGCCTACCGTGCCGAAGGAGAAGTCGTTGCAGTCGGCAGGATTTTGGTAGCCGTAGGTGGCGATGTTGGGGATTTGCTGGGTTTGGTCAGCTTCGGTATTAAACAAAGGTATCACGAGGGGTAGGACTTACGCCAATGATCTTCCCCGAAGAGTAGTAGTTAGGCGAAGTGATGGTGAAAGCATTCTCGGTACAGATAGACTGCTTCTTCTTATCTCTCTTCTCAAAGTAGTGATATGCAGGGTTCTCCGAAATGTCATGGGAAGTGATGTTAAGCCCATGGAACATTTCTTCCACATCGTCGTCAAACTCAGTGATGGTTACTGAGCGCTTCATGTCGATGTTGCCACCGTCTTGCAGTTGGTACGGTTCCCAGCCAACCACGTTCTGGCAGTCTGACTCGTCGACGTTGGGGTTGGGACATATGAAACAGGTTGACGGTAGTTGGAATACTGGTCCATATGTGGAAGTTCCTACTCTCTTGGCAAGCTCGTTGAGTGTCTGGTTGAGACCCATAATTTCGTACCTAGGATGCAGTGTATCATCGTAACCGCTGATGCTGCGTCTTGCCTGGGTTGGACAGCTTCCACCATTGATGATAGTCTTCGGGTCAGTCGCCGCCAAAGCGAAGGTCTTGGGCGTCCAGCCAAAAGATGAAGCATCAACGGTAGCGTATAGGCCGGCACCAATGTCGACTCCATAAGTGAAGGGGCAGTCATTGGAACTCTGAGACGATGCTTCGGCGGAAGCGTAGAAACGCATCCATCCATCAGCATATACATCGACTTTGGCATTTCCAACCCCCCAGCGTGGGTCGACAATGATTCCAAATTCGAAGGTTGGCTTCAGGTGAGCGGTGATCTGGCCAGTTGCTGAGACAGAATAGTCAAATGTGGGAGCGCTCAAGCCCGAGAGACCGGAGCCATCTCTGTTCGGCGGCGTAAGTGCCTTAGGATCGTAGTCCGAGTTGACATCAGGCAATGTCTGCTGGACGTCCCAAGCGGCGATCTGAACATTGGACTCGATGTGGCCGGAAAGTGCAACTTCGGCTTCCACAGCAGCAACGAGTCTGAAGTTCGGGCCGATTGTGAACAGGTTCGGGATTGAAAAGGTGGCACCAGGGAAGTTTTGAGTTCCAATGATGTCTTTGTCTCCA
The DNA here is from genome assembly GCA_001625345.1 of Cairneyella variabilis. NCBI lineage: Eukaryota > Fungi > Ascomycota > Leotiomycetes > Helotiales > Cairneyella > Cairneyella variabilis. The sequence continues at coordinate 13,364 of AYLM01000167.1, read as the reverse complement.
GTCTCGAACACTGCTTTGCCATCCGCATCGATAGTGAAAATTGCGCTGACATCGCCTTTGTTCTTGAAATACAGGTACGACTGGCTGAGATCAAGAGGACTGCCAAGCTTAGCGATGATGGTGAGGCCAAATGTCGTCGCGACGCTAACTTTCGCTTGAGCCTGAGCAAGTAGGTTGGCTTCGAAATCAACTCCGTTCTTTGTACATCCAGTCCACTTCTGGTTTATCAAAATGGCAGTGAAAGTTGTGTCCAGATTGTTGGTGAACTTTGGCGAGACGGTGGGATTGAAGAAACCTTTCAGCCAATCGATGACATCCGATCCAAACCATCTGGCATGGATCTCGGAAGTAGTCAAGTTGCTGAAGTGGTACTCGTCACGCCACTCTTCCTCGAGCCATCGTTTGTGACTACTGCTAACATGCTCAAGATCGCGCTTCCGTCTCTTGTCTCCAGCTTTGTCGACAATGGCATCCCAGTAGCCCTACAATTTGTTAGTGAGCCGGAAAACTCCTGCAAGCATGCAATCACTCACAACTTCGTTACTGTAGTCAACTCGAATCTGGGTGTCTCCAAGATCGCGAGGAACACGCTGCCACTCATAGTCGAAAGTAAGATTATAGATGAGAGGAGTATGGTCGTAATCACGCTTCTCAAGATGCTTAGGTAATGTCTGGTCAGCGGCCACCTCCACAGACTTAGCGACAGCGTATTTGCTTGGACCACAACCAGAAGGCATCTCAAGAATTGTTCCAGGAGCTCCATGACCCAACCAAAGCTTGTCGCAATTTCCAGTCTCGGAAATATCGGTACAGAACATCTGGACAGTATGTTCGCCCTCACTGACAGCATCATTGCAATTGTAGACTTCCCAGCTGGAGCCATCACGCTTGTTGAGTGAGATCTGGAGTTCTTCTGGGGATGCGAAGACGACGAATTGGAAGGCTGCGTCGTTGGGTTCGGAATCAGTTCCTTGCTTGACACCCGTGCCCCAGGTATCATCGGTCTCAAGAGTATAATCCGTGTATGGGTCTCCGGATGGTGGATCAGGGAAGAGATCCGCCAGAGGAACTGGAAGGAATGGAGATTTGCCTTCAGTGGGGTCACAGCAGTACACTCGGCTTCGCTCAAAGCGAGGCCAGCACGACTCGCCAAGTCCGTAAGCGTTGGTCGCAAGCTGAACTGTGTGGCTGTTGACTGGACAGTGATTGTCGTCACAGCTTCCTGGCGTACCGTACCATTGGCAGTTTTGCCACTGTGTTGCTTCATCTGGTGGACAGCAAAAGCGCTTGACAAGCGTCACTCCGGACGCTTCGATGGCGGCTTCGAGGGCTGTACCAATGAGGGTGGGAGGGAAGATGTCAACGACGTTCAAAACCTCGGAAGCGAAGGTTCCAGCGAAAGTCTGCAAAATATTAGAACATGAAAATGTGGCATTACGAGTGAGATATACCTTCAGCTCATCGTTGGCATTACACTGATCGTTTGATGTCCAGTAACACTTGTTCTCAGTCGTGTCTTCTGTCTTGCAGCAGTAAGCTTTGTTGCCAGACTCGCAGTAGTCTCCAGAACCCCATCTGTTCAACTCAACAGTGACCTCACCATCGTGACAATGACCATTGCAAGACGGCGCAGATCCTCTCCAAGTGCATTGGCTTGGATCTGGTGCACCACTGATCGGACAGCAGAGTTGACTGTCAGGCTTCGTGGAGTGACGAGTGACTGGTTTTGCGCCACCACAAGGTTGATGGGTGATTGAGAGGAAACCTGGGTTGCAGCTACCACCACAATCAGTGACATAGCAATCTTGGATGGTCGAGTTTTGCCAATAAGATGCATCGTCAGCTGTGCTAGCAAATGCGTTGATCTGCTTGGGAGCTAAGACTGCCTTGAGTGCGTCTAGATTGGCAGTGTCTTGGTCGATCGACCAGATAAGAATGCCTCCGAGACCGATGTTGTTGGCGTAGTCGACCTTTTGCTTGAAAGTATCGGCGTCATCCTAATTTGGTTTCAGCTCGCAATCCGGGTATGAGAGACGAGGATTGGCTTACATAGGAAACCCATTGGTCTTGGTTCCACGTGATATATTTCACAGCATCCACGTGGTCCCAAACAGGCTGAACATTGTTCTGAGCAATGACATCCATGATCTCGCGATAGCTGAGGGTACCACTGTTTTGGGTGCAACCACCAGGAGACGCGCCTCCTTTGAAATCGCATCCAGGAATGGAGCACGAAGGGTCAGACAGTTGGAAGGAACGTCCATAGAAACCAAGTCCGAGGTTCAGCTTATTTGCAGGGACATTGTTTCGCCAGAACAGGTCAAAAGCCAAGTCAATCTCTGTCAAGTTCGTATGAGCCATGACATGGTTTCCAATAGGGTCGGTTGAATCCCAAGTTCCGTGCAAGTCATAGCTCATGACGTTGACCCAATCCACATATTGGACAGCGGAGAGATCGAACCATCTGAGGTACCAGTAACTGGTTGGTGCAGTAAAGGAGACAACGTATGGAATGGGCTCGTTATTAATTGCATCGCGGAGCTCTTTCAAAAATTGAGCAAAGTTCTTGCCATCGTCTGGATGGCCTCCTCGATCAGGCGCGCCTGGGTACTCCTGATGAGGTGTCAGTCATGTTCTAGATGAATATGAAAATGAGCTTACCCAGTCGAAGTCAACGCCGTCGAATGCATTTTCTCTCATGAAACTCAACAGATTTGAAATGAATGTTTGGCGGTTTCCAGGCGTGCTGACCATATCAGTGTATACGGGTTGGGTCGCTGTGTTGTTATCATTAAAGGTCCAGCCGCCAAGAGCAACGATGGCTTTCAATCCACTGTTCTTTGACTTCAAACCAGTGAGCTGCGAGAATAGATCATCAGGAAGACCGTCCATCGCTGCGATGTTGTAATCGCCCGGTGTAATGTAACCGAAGGCGAAATGCAGATGAGTGACGGCGTCCACTGGAATTTGGTTGAAGTCCTGAAAGAATCAGTCTGTAAACGTGGCCAGGATGAGAGATGCATGGACCTACCATTCCCTGACAGCTCCGGTCATGTGCCCAAGCTTCATAATATCCGATGATACGAGACTGAACATCGCCACCAGAAGCGCCAGACCCTGGCTGATTGCAATTGCTCTGGCAACCTGTGCCTGGCGACGTGCCCGCGCTGCAAAATTCCGAAGTCATACCACAGAATCCGTACTCGGAACAGCACACGTTGAGTGGGCAGGTTGCGCCAGCAGTAGCAGCATACTGACCGCACTCAGCGTGAGCATCACAGTTGCTCCAACAAGCGTCATTAGGAGATTGGCCATTAGTACCACAGCCCTCAGGTCCGTAGGTACAGTACCCAGACTTCTTTGAACAGCAGGCACCTGAGTATCATTAGTGATTGTTGCCAAATACAAGGATTTAAAGGTACCATTAGAGCAAGGCTTAGTCTCTGAGCAAGAGTAGTCGTCATTAGTCAAGGTCTGTCTTGCAAATAGAATGTCTGTTGATATGGCGCTGATATCACAGACGGGAGCATTCTCTTCGCTTCTGATCTTGACAGAATAATCAAATGGCCTGGGAAAGGTTTCAGCGCATGTCTCAGTGTCATGAGTCATTTGGGATAGACTTACGATGTGGGATTTCTGCAAACGGGTGCATTTTGAGTCAAGGTCTCAATTGTGGTTGTAGAACGTTGGTGGGGATGAGCATCAGCAAAGGGATACAATGCGGATTGTAAGATTAACAAAGATAAAGAAACGAATGCAATTGAATGACTTGAAACCCTCCACCGAGAAAATTGAAATGAATGTGAGGTGGAAGACATCTTGACTTGATGGAAGAGGACAAGACAAGGAATCAACGAAAGACCTTCAGCAAGAAAGTTGGTGATATGGAGAAGAAAGGTATATATCAGCCGAGGCTGCCTTGCTCGTCTGGCGGCGGGCCGGCTAGCTCACTTAGAGAGGAAGCAAGCGTGTCTGTTGACGGTATTCCGGTCAGACAGAGTGTCCTATCTCAACTGAGGCGGCGCATGTGGCATGACGGGCAAGGCTCCGGAAATACCGATTAACGTGCCAGAGCGGAGTGCTGCATGGGCTACCTGGAAGATCTGACTGACTAAAGTTCAGAACCCTCGCTGGCGCTGCCCTAAAAAGAAGGTAGAGGATCACTAAATTCCCCGAGGTATTCCTGTGATCAATTTCGTTAGGCTTTGAACCCTGAATAAGGCCGCCAGATGGTGGGAAATGATCACAGGGTCCTCGATGCCGCAGAAAGTTCTTCATCTGGCAAGGTTGCCATCGCCCTTAGAAGGGAGAAGTAAAAATAAGCATGCAGACGAAATGGATAGCGCGACGGAATACGATATGCTTAAATTGATTTAACTTCGCAGGGAACTTCTCTATGAGGCTCTGATCGGCTTCGCGGCCGGCACTATTTAATGTACGATGGGGAGGAGGGTGAAGCATTGACTGTGAGAGGTCGAGGTCAGCTCTCTAAGCTACACTTAGATTAGTGAGGCGTAGAGGCCCATAGCGTCTAAAGTAAGCTTACTGGAATAATATCTCGGTTAAAGCGGGTGGATAGGGCCAAAATCCGCTGCCAAGGCGGCTAAAGCGAAATGTGCTCGATGCTAACTTCAACCTCAAATTTCATTGCGGTAAGATCGTCAGGGGCAAGCGCGAACTCCCGTAGTGTACCGACATCCGAAAAGGCTCTGCTGATCCCTATTCTTTGCCAGCTGCCAAAACCGGAAATCTTGGGACCCACCTGTATGTCAAACACGGCGTTGGATCCTTCTTCGTCTTCCACCGGCCACGACGGCGATCTTTTGGGGCTTCAAAATGCGTTATCGATATGCTCTCGTTCCACAACGTGTGACTACGACATCTGTACCTCTGAAGCGCATCATTTTGCCATTGGGGGCTATACACAATATATCCAAGTTACATATGGGGATCTGACATGCATGGATATAGTCAGATATTGACGTCTCCACAACGCGCTGGGCATCGCTCAGCTGCAACTTCGTTCTCAGCTTTCAATTCATTCTCTCTTTTTACCCGAAATTTCGGCTCCTAAGCGCTACCGGCACTCGGTCTTATGTCAAAATTACCCCTCGGTAGCGCAGAGGCACAGCATTTTGACTTTTCCGCCCTCGGCCAATCCCTTGACCCTGATATCAGACTATTTTAGATAGCGCACCCTCATGAAGGGCAGCCTTAGCACGACAGCTCGTAAATGGGGTGCCTTCTTTGTTTTAGCTTCGGATGAGAGATCTCACGAGTGCGAGATTGAACGGAGTGGCGCTTGGCACGTTTTCTTTTTGATATTTGGTTGGGAAAGGCTCAACTTCGCGTCCTGCAATCCTCTCGCTGTCTTTCCTGGCAGTGCTTTAATCAACTGCGTTCTTTCTACCATTTTTGAAGTCCATTTTCTGGGCGTTGCGATCTTTTCAAACTATGTTCAATATAATTTTCTCGTCGCGAGTGACAGCTGCTGTGCTGCTTCTCAGCCTCGTCAACCTCACCATCGGGGCTCAATTCTTCAATAATGTTACTATTCCGGCAAACCTGACAGTTGTTTGTGGAAACGCACTCCTGAAAAATGTGGCTGCCTGCAATACCATCGTTAGAGCACTTCGTCCTAGCAATTACTACCCTCAGTCAGTTCTCAATACCACTTGTTCATCTGCGTGTGCAAGTGGTCTAGCCGACTACGAGGCAGGAGTCATTTCAGCTTGCAATGGGCAGAGCTGGAATGGCTACGAGGATACCCAGATGTCTCTCGCCATAATTCCAGACATGCTTCGATATGCATACAATTTGACTTGTCTCATGGACTCAGGTCGCTATTGCAATGTCGTTGCAGCAAACTATGCATACAGTCTGGATCCTGCCTGTAAGTCCTAAAGAATAACGCAGCTTACGTTCAACTGCTGACTAAGCATGAAGCTGGATATCCCGCCGATACAAGTGATATTGCCTCATTCCAAGGCAATTCATCTAATGCTAGTGCTCCTCCAGTCACTAATGCAACGAGTCCCTGCGACTTGTGTCTCATCAAGAACTTGCAATTTGAGGCTGCTTCACCATACTTTGATGGACCTCTTCTTCTGGACTCATCGATCTACCAATCGAAAACCTCGAGCTGCGGGGTCACGGGATATCCATTGACAACTACTGACCAGAACATCTACACGTGAGTACCCCGAACTTTGAGAATGAGTGCTTAATTGCTGATTGTGAGTCAAGTCCCACGGTAACAACCACCACTGCCTCAGCCACGCCAAGTTGCAGTAAATCCTACACCATCAAGGCTGGAGATACCTGCAACTCCATTGCAAAATCTCAGGGTATCGGCACAACTTGGCTGTTGTCTGACAACAACCTCCCTTCTTTCTGCTCAGAATTCCCCACGAGCGGAACACTCTGCCTGGTCAATAATTGCAATGTTTACCAAGCTCAAATTAATGATACCTGCGATTCGATTGCCAGCTCTCAGAACATCACGGTAGCACAGTTTAAAGCCTGGAATCCGTCCATTAATGCTGGATGTTACAACCTGCCCATGTTCGCTGGCATGGAGTTCTGTATCTCTGCACCTGGAAAGCCATACGTCACTCCATCAGTCTCGTCTCTAGCGCCATCAACGGCGTCGACTGCTGCACCGGTTCCGACAAATGTGGCTGCTAATACTACAAACGACTGCGGCACGTACTATGAGGCTGTTCCTGGCGATTATTGCAACATGATTGTCATCAAGTTCGGAATCTCCTTGGAAGACTTTGTGTTCTTGAACCCCGCCATCAACGCAAATTGTACCAATCTTTTCGCATACGAGGAGTACTGCGTTCAACCCGTCGGAGATAGTAAGTTCACGTGACCTCTCCAAGAATCTTCTAACCATGGACAGTCAACACATACAATGGCTACAATGGCTACTCTTCCACCCCAGCAGCCACAATTACTGCAGCTCCAACTCCATTTTCCAGTCTCTCAAGTGCTACCTACACGACTCCCATCCCGGCAGTCTCGGCAGCCCCATTCGCCAACAACACACGCACAGACTGCAACTCCTATTTCATGGGAGATACATTCAGCAACGTCAGTCTAGCCAACACGAACTTCAACTCGCCTTGTGCTCTCGTCGCCGCCGTCTACAACATTGATCTCGCCAGTCTCGGATTATGGAATCCGAGTCTGGGAAACACTTCACTGTCCAGTTGCTCATTCCAAAATGGAATGCAGTACTGTGCGAGCTTGTATTTCGGCCAGCAGCCATTTTCAAGTGGGCCTTTGTCGACTTTCCCAATTCGAGTTCGTATTCCTGCTCATCGACTTCCAAATGCTGTGCTAATGAGGCTTGCAGAATGGAACGACATCAAATTGTACAGAATACGCAGACATCACCAATGGCTGGACATGCCAGAACATCCTAGACATCTACGGTCTCACCATCGCCGAATTCTACTCCTACAACCCAGCCGTGAACTCAGATTGCTCCAACCTCCAAGCCGGTACGTCTCCCCAGCTCGCTACCCCTTCCACCACACTCACCCTCACATCTCACAGGCTACCAATACTGCGTCCAAACGCCCGACACGCCCGACCCATTAGACAATCCGCCAACAAATTCCACTTCTCCAACCCCAACATCCACCGGCGCCACCGGACCCACACCCACTGCCCCCGTACAATCCGGCCAGCCCACCAACTGCAACAAATGGTACACCGCACAATCCGGGGACTCCTGCGCCAGCGTCGAAAATGCCTACTTCCTCACCGATGCTCAATTCCACTCCTGGAACCCCGCCATATCTTCCGACTGCACATCCGGCTTCTGGGCCGGCTACGCATACTGTGTCGGCACAACAGATACCATCTCATCAACGCGAGCGAGTACGACGAGCGCAGCGCCAGCACCCACGAATACAGGACCGTCTCCGCAGCAAAGTAATAACGCGGTGAGTAATTGCGATAAATGGGCGCAGACACAGAGTGGGGATTATTGCAGTTTGTTTGCGCAGAGGAATGGGGTGGCTTTGCAGGATTTGTATGATTGGAATAGGGTGCTGGGGACGGATGGAGCTGGGTGCTCGACGAGTTTTTGGGCGGGGTATTGGTATTGTGTTGGGGTTGGTTCGTGAGAGGGCGTTTTGGTTCTATATATATATTGATATGTTCTAATATTCATCACCTCTTTTCACTTGGCTGTCTTTGTGATGTTGTTTGAAGTTGCTCTTGAGTTAGTGTTGTCATGATTGGGATGTTCAAGGCTGTGGATAGGTCCATGAAGGAGACGAAGTCTTCATGTGAAGCATGAAAGATAGACCTCTGTACGTCAACAAGGAGAGAAAAAGAAGTCCCAACTCCCGAGAATTGTAGCCCTCAACGATATTAGATTAGAGAACAGTCCAACCAGTTGAAATTCGAAGAAGCTTTGAGTTCAAGGATACTCTGTCCTTCTGATTTCTGGGATTTCTGGGGTTCCCACTATGTACAACAATTCGTGCATGGGAGTTTCTCAAAATTCAAGGTGTGTAGCATCGTTTGGAGGCGTTTGAAAATGGGAAGATAGGCGGTGGATAAGTTTGGATATGGGAAGGAAGCCTTCTTCAATTCTCGGTAAGATCGACGATATCATGCTAAAGATAGGGTAAATGCCTTATCTCGAAAATGCTTCAGTGGTTCTTTTGCCAAAAGACTTTTGGATCGTTCTAATGTTCCGTTGTAAACTTACGATCTGGTGTCGCGGAACAGGCGAAGTGATAAGCTAACGTGAGTTGGTATATGAGATGAACACCTCCCTCTTATTGCAGCCTTGCATGGCGATCTCCACGAAGGGTGCGGAAATAGGCAGAGCCACATCCTGGTCCTTGCGTTTTCAGATACCAACTAGGTTGTGTGGTGTTGCATGCAGTTCTTTGAGGTTTGAAAAGCATGCTGAGCGCAAGTTCTAAATTTGTCAAATTGCGTCGTTTCGAAGACATCCGACTTTGCTATGAAGGCTTGGGTTCTCGTAGCCTTGCAGTCAGATCTCTGTTTGAAGTATGCAGAGCGCCCCTTTCAATTTGGCAAACCGTGCCGCTTCGGCATTCCACCAGTCATCCACGGACCCGGCGTCCTTCGAGAACAGATTGAAACTTCATGGCATTACGCCTTCATAATGCGTTCCTTATCTCTGGGAGCTCGTCGGAAACAATACCGCATGAAGCCCTGCATTGGAAAAATACAAAATCCAATGAGGAAGGTCCGGTAGGGCACATGCCGAGAAAGCAGACGCTTCCGGGTCCGTAACCGAGTGCCAAGTCCGGGGCCGAGCCCCTTTGCTCCAATGTCAATATCCCGATCGAATGGTGGAAACTCACACGCATAACGGCCAATATTTTTGCGGTGTCCCAAATATCCCTCTTCTGTTTCGCACCTGGTCCAATCCTCTTATCAATGTTCACTTATCAACATGCAGCCGCATGCTTCGTAGATTGAGCTGCTTGGGGGCCCCGAGATATTTGCTACTATGCTCGGTCAATCAGTATGCAAGTCGCTCTCTTTGGAAATTGAGGCAGTCAGATCTTGTTGGTTTTCTGCACTCCCAACGGCGCATGCGTGTTCCACTTGTCAACGAATTTGCGAAGGCGGTGAAAGACTCTTCGGATCGAGTGGGGTTAGAATCAAGATGAATCGATAATTCATTAGTCTCAAGAGGAGACATTCGCGTCCCGGTAAATGCGGAGAAGTCCTAGTGAAAGGCTTCGATCATGTTGACCCCTCTGCCGAATCTGAAATGGAATACGCGGCCACCTTCATCTTACTAACCCTACCTCTCATGCAAGACCAGACGCATGCAAGTACGCAATATAATCTGCATAGCAGTACTGACGAGGGTGCATAGCAATCAAAACCCTGCCTCTTAGTATCAAGTTGTTCCAGTAGAAGTGGAGGGAACGCCCACCCAGTCAATTCGTCGGCGCCATCCCCTTTCACTTGGTCAAAAGTCCGAAGTCTCAACCAACCGGGATGGCAGCCCATAATCCTGGTGCGCCAATATGCTCATGGGGAAGCAGAACGACCAAAGAAGTTTGTGGTCTCAGCGTATTCATTTTCGCGGGGCCCCATGCCTTCGGCAAGTGGGCACAGTGGGGGAATCGGGATCCTTGGACCGTGCTTTTCTACTCCAACCTCTTTTAATATGGAGCTTCATCCCTGAACAAGGTTGCGATTGAGCTCACTATTAGATTGCTTCCCCTCCTCACTGTCGAATGTATTGAAGTCTTCTCGAAATCATTGCTAACAGGACCAACGATGGCCACTACCACAGCTACGGAGCCAACGAATGGCGCTACAGAGCCTCACCACCGCCAGCATCATGAGGCCCATCCCAAGCATGTCAGCGAGATCGAGACGCTGGGACATCTCCGACTTCGCGATGCAGAGACCAACGAAATAATTCTGGTTCCTACGCCGTCTTCAGATCCCAATGATCCGCTCAATTGGTAAGCTGTTTTAACAGAACTTGAGAAGCAGTAATTGACCATTCAAAAGGTCAACTCCTTTCAAATACTACACCGCGATTGCAGTATGCCTTGCCATGATCTTGTGCAATTTCCTGGCAGCTGGTCCCACTCTCGCAATCGTTCAGACGGCTCAGGATTTCTTCCCTAATTGGAAGGAGACTGGATTGGAAAACGCCATTTCCAAAACTGCGTACTTCTTCAACTGTACCGCGCTATTTCAAGGGCTGGGAAATTTGTTTTGGATGCCACTTATCAACAAATATGGGCGTCGTCCTGTATACGTGACTGCATTCACCCTCTATACTGCCACCACGATTTGGTGCGCATGCGGATATGGATACGCCAACTTCCTGGTTGCCAGAATATTTATGGGACTTGCTGCTGGAGCTGGAGAGTGTTTGGCACCAGTCACCATTGCCGATATCTTCTTTTTGCACGAGCGAGGAGCTATCACAGCGTAAGTCATCTGTCAGGAAACGCAAGGTTCTACTTCTAATGTCTGCTTAGCATGTACAATGCATCCCTCAATCTGGGAGTCATCTTTGGAGCCATTATTGATGGCTTTATTGTGAAGTACCACCCTTGGAGATATATCTACTATGTCGCACTTTCCCTCATCGGCTCCATCACCCTCATCGTCTACGCCACATTCCCCGAGACAGCTTACAACCGAAGCCCACACGCGGAAGGCATTACAACCGGGCTGCGTGCAGCACCAGTAGAACTTGCAGTCCACGAGAGGCACCTCCACGAAAAAGCGGACACCGGAGCCGAAGTCGAAGCCACCGAGACGATTGAAGGCCCCAATGCGCCTCATCGCCAGCGTAACTTCATTCAGGGCCTGAAGCTCTACCACGGCACGTTCACGGAAGAATCGCTCTGGAATATGACAATTCGGCCTGTCATGCTGCTCCTCTTACCCCCTGTCCTCTGGGCCACGCTCGTCATGTCCGTGACTATTGGCTTCATTGTGGCTATCACGTCCAACGTCTCGCCAGCATTTTCTACCGCCTATGGCTTTGAGGCCTGGCAAGCAGGTCTCTGCTTCTTTGCTGGTATGATCGGCGCGCTGCTCGGTATCTTCATGGGCGGTCATCTGTCCGATTGGGTCGCTGACTACTTCACGAAACGTAACGGCGGTATCCGGGAGCCGGAAATGCGTCTGCCTGCCATCATGATCAGTGTTATTACTGGTCCGCTTGCTTTGGCACTTTATGGATGCGGTATTAAGTATAAGCTTCATTGGATTGTGCCGACTTTGGGGATTGGGTTTAGTGAGTGCTTCTCAGTCAATTGAATTCTTGATAGCGCAGGCTGATGAAAACAATAGTCAACTTCACCATCACCCAAGCCACGAACGTCTCCCTCGTCTACACAATCGACAGCTACCGCCCCATCGCTGGTGAAGTCATCGTCACCCAACTAGCCTTCAAATCCGCGTTCGGCTTCCTCCTCGGCTTCTACACAAACCCTTGGGTCACGATCCACGGATACAATGTTGCGTATGGCGAGATGGCAGCGATCTGCGGAGGTATACTCATTCTTTGGATTCCGTTCTTTATTTGGGGGAAGAAGATTAGACAGAGTACGCTGCATTGGCCGATTATGGCGTGGGTGAGGTGGGATGTGGACAGAGAGGTGGGTGAATAAGGTGCTGGTGTGGTAGGTGGATTGGGTGGAGTTTGTTGGATTTCTTCTTGGTGGTGGATAAAATTGTTGTGTGAAGTAATATTTAGGTTGAACATAGGATTACTTGAAACCCAGCTTTAGATGCACTCACTCCCTTTCTCCCAGTTGTCGAACTTACCCACCATCAACTCGCAATTGTGGAGCAGTTCCGGATATCCACACGAAGACCTGAAGTTTCACTCAAGAGAAGAGGTGATTGCAAGCTTCGATTTTATTAGCATCAAGTAAGCGACGAGTTTTGGCCACGGGATAGAAATCACGTGATGGTTCCGACTCTACTTCTTGTCAAGTCGAGATAGGCTTAATGACCAGTAGTCTTACGAGGAGTGGTCCTCTCTTGTAAGAGTGTTAAGAGTAGAGCATCTGGTTTAGATAGGTAAAACACATTGATCAGCCTTATCCAAGCTCACGTGAACCAACGCCCCGTGGCAGCGCCACGTGTAAAACACATGGCGAGGCACGCTCTGTCAGCCTGCATCATCTTCCTTCCTCACAACATCGGTGGCATTTCCTCTATATCGAATACTATACGTTTAGCTCGATTGATTCCTGCGATTTGAGTATCTTTCTTTGGGCAGGATTCGCAAGGTTTTGCTCAATGCTAGGAAAGAGCCTACCGATACAGTAGAACCGCCTTCACTTTGAATCCCCACTCATTAGTATGGAGATACAAGTATACACGTACACACCAGTCGATCTGGATAAATCTGGTATTCGGCTCCTTCAACTTCACAAAGACACTCCGGTGGACAACATTCAATGCGATCTCCTCGAGGGATTTCTCGAAGACGGCCTAGCCTACGAAGCACTGTCCTATACATGGGGCAGCACGGAGAGGGTGGCCAGGATTACAGTTGATGGACGCAGCATGAATCACGTCAAACTTGTACGAAGCGATCATACATCTCCGCTGTAAAGATGAGCCACGAATCCTATGGATCGACGCTATCTGTATCTATTTGCATCGTTTTAGAATGGAATACCTCAGAAACTTAAGGTTTAAACCTCTGTTTTTTAAAGGGTTCCTTTTTACATTAAAAGAATTCACCTATACATCCCTTAGCCACTTATTAAGAATATTAAAAAAATAAGAAAATCTACCTTATACTTATTAATAATGAAATCGATAAGACCTTATATATTGATACTTATTTAAAAGCCTTAATA